>JAOXJP010233334.1:0-24367 GCA_025762735.1 Platanus orientalis | reverse complement strand
TTTACTAAAAATAGTAAAAACGAGTTACTAACAAAATCAAATACTACTACTACTAGGAAACATCCCAGAACAAACGGAATCTTATTTGGACATCTAAATAGAAAGTTATAGCGAAAACGAAATTTATTGAAAATAGCAAAAACGCTAATTTGAGGGCCTAAACGAAGGAATTTATGCAAAAAGTGGCAGTGCTCACAGCAAATCTATGAGTTATGATCCTCACGAAATTTCGCTTAAGCTCACCAAATTTCACTCAATTCCGATCTCGAGGCTCATGATTTCTACTAGACCTTTTTCCCTTTTTCTTGTGTGTAACTCTCATGATTTCTTCTTGTGAGTTCTGTTCTACATCAATTCACAATAAATCAACTTAAAATTAAAGATAAATATAGTTTAATTAATATAAGCAAATTTTAAAGGAAGAATAGTTTTAAAATAGAATGGAAAATAGAATCTCATCTGAATTGCTTTCAGTTCGTTCAGTGTTACGCTCAAGGTCTTGATGATAGAAGCGACAAAAACCAAGTCAGCGATGTCAACGTGCGTGGTGTCTCGTCCGGCGAGTAAGAAGCATAATTATGATGTCATGGAGGAACTCAACGGAGTTCTTGTCATTCCCCATGAATCGTGACAGTAGGTCCTCGGTGTCTTTCTTCTGTCCATTCTCTTCTATCCTCGACCAGCTGATGATCTTATCCGCAAACCCGTGAACTACTTTTTAAAATCTCTTTTCTGATCCTACGTTAGGCACTTTCTTGGCCTTCCACAAGCAGAGCACCGCTTACAATAAACTCCTGGCACTGAGCTTCACGGCGTAAAGCGTTCCATCGTAGCCTAGATAAACTGGGTTTATGTTAATAGTGAGTTGTAATAGATAGTGGATCTTTCGTTTCCATTTTGTTGGATGCGCAATGGTAAGTATGAATAAAATATTTTTTTCTTTTGTTTCCTGATTAGCATTTCATTGATTATTAAAAAAATCCAGAGATAAGTCCGATCACCCTCGCTACCTAGAACTCCCAGCACAAAGATTAGCTCAGTGATTGACCGAGATTTAGCAATTCCTATGGAAGAATGGTTTGATCGAGATAAATCCGGTTACCCTCACCACCTAGAACTCCCAGCCACCCGCTTGGCACGCCGTGGTTTTCCAAGTTACCCCCGATGCTGCTGCCAGCCAGAAAGCATCGTGAGAGATCAACATTTGCTAGAAAACCTTCCAAACCCATCCTCCTACTGTGAGAGAAGCGGTTCTCCTAGGCTAGAAAAACATTCCTGGTGGGGAAATATGCCGAGGCCCCTATAAACCGATCCCGATAAACCAGCCAAGTTCTAACTCTAGAGAACCTTCAAATATCTCTCGACCCAAAAAATATCGAGGCCATCGGTGAGATGCCTGATTACCGAGTACTTAGGCACAACCTGAAAACATCGAGTTACTTACTCCACCCTTCAGCACCCGACACTCTGAGTAATCTAGAAATATTCTCAGAATGTTATTTGGATCACTCGACACCAAATGACTAGTCATAACCTCGAGGCACCCTGTATCCAAAAATCTCCGACAAACAAAAAAATATAAAGACCCTGCCTTCCTTGCTTAGAGATAAGCACAACCCAAAAGCCGTTATCAGGAGAGAATATTTTCTATATCTGACCTGACATAATGAGAAAATGACAAAGAGAAAAAGGGGAGATGCGACGAAGAACATGGGGAAAAGCGATAGACGAGATCTCATTTGATATGCGATTACTCAAGCCTATAAGTATGGGTAACGACTCGCTCACCAGGTATGAAAAAACAAAAACCCTAATTTGGCAATGTTTCTCTCCTATATCCCCCCATCGTTTGACTTGACCGTTAGAGAGATTGAGGCCGGCCCCCTGCCCCTATCGGTGTCTAATTTCTTGACTCTCTCTCGATGCTGTGCATGTTTCACTTCGTCAAAGACTAGGGCCAATCGTGCAACCATCTGATGGGTGTAAAGGCACTCCCAGTCCTATACACCATTAGTTGGCGTTGTCTGTGGGAAAGTTCTTCCCTGAAAACCTGAGGCCTACATGGTTGAGACCAGGTCGATGACAGCTCAACACGACCTTGGTGCAGGAGTAGACGGGCAAGAGACCTCCGTCTCCACTGGGGTACGCCACGAAGCTTCTCAAGTAGCCGTCCTCGAGCAGAGGATCTAAGGTTTAATGGTAAGTGTGCAACTATTGATGGAGCATAACCGAGAAATCATATAGGAGTTGAGAAATCGAAGAAGTGAACCCAACAACCATAACACGGGACAATAGGGACCCCACGCCCCTCCAGTCAGAAGCTATGATGGTGACCAGGGATAAGACGAAGCAGGAAGCACCACGGCTTCTTGGTTCTGGGAGGCGAGCCAGGTCAGGGAAAGGATTCATACCCCTGACCTTTGAGAGGAAAGGATGGAGGATGTAAGAAGGGAGATGGAGACCATGAAGGAAGCCATCAAGGGAAAATCCCCGGCTATCATTTATGAACTGATATAGAGGACAGACCATCCATTCACTCTGGAGGTGATGGCACGACCACTATCTGAAAAATTCAAGCCACCTCAAATGAAAATTTTTGACGGTGACAAGGACCCTCTTGACCATTCGGAAGCATATAAGACACATATGAATTTCCAGCTGGCCCCCGATGAAATCATGTGTCGGGCCTTTCCCACGACTATCAAAGGGTCCACCCAAATTTGGTTCAGTCGGTTGAAACCTGAATGCATCTCAAATTTCACAGAGCTGAGTCAAAAATTCGTCGGCTACTTCATAGGATGCCAGAGACATCAAAAGCCCGCCACTTGCTTGTTAAATGTCAGGTAAAACAAAGACGAGTCCCTCTGAGATTATGTGTCCCAGTTCAATAAAGAGATGCTGTAGGTGGACTATGCTAAGGAAAAGTTGATCGAGGCCGCTCTCATAGTGGGGCTACTGCCCTCCAAGTTCCTCTTCTCTCTCTTAAAAAATCCCCCATCCCATATGGCCGACCTCATGGTGAAGGAAAATCAACACATGAATGCTGAGGACACTCTCAATGCTCGATGAGAAAGAGATGCGGGGGCTGGCTCGCAGTCGGACAAAAGGAAAAGAGAGCAGTAAGCTACTCGGGAAGAAAGAGGTAGTCGGGTGAGGGAAGGCAATAGTAACCGCGAGGTTAAACCCTGAATCAATCTCCCCTCGAGTAGGTTCCAGAACTATACCCCCCTTAACACACCCGTGGAGTAGGTGTTTCTGCACCTTAAAGATGACCTAAGCATCAAATGACCCAAGAAAATCCGGGCCCACCGAAAAAGAGAAATCACGACAAGTATTATCGCTTTCATCGGGATCACGACCACGACACGAATAACTGCTTCGACTTGAAGGAGTAGATAGAAGCACTTATCCAATAAGGGCGGCTGTAGATATTCACTGCAGGACGACCCCTGACTAGGCATGAAGACACCTGTTGGGACCCAATTATTCAGAAAAGAGAAAGCCGAAAGGACCAATAGGGAAGATTAGGGTGATAACCAGAGGGTTTTCCAGGGGAGGAAAGTCCAGCTCAGCAAGAAGATCACATGTAAGGTAGATCTGCGCAAAAAGATACTGACAAATAATGATGACAAGGAGGCCAACTAAGTAGCACAAAGCAGAGCATCCCCCCATCACCTTCTCTGTAGAGGACATCCAAGGAGTGAGTCAGCCGCATGACAATGCACTAGTGATGACGTTGGTCATCTCGAACTACATCATGCATCGTGTCCTCATTGATAATGGAGTTCGATATATATTCTCTACCTGTCAGCCTTCGACCAAATGGGCATCAGACAAGACAAACTCAAGCCCATCCAAAACACCCTTGGTCGGGTTCACAGGTGATAGGCTACTCCCACTTGAAACTGTCAGCTTGCCAGTCAATTCCGGGGTGGGTGACCGGCATGTCACTAGGGTAGTTGATTTCTTGGTGGTCGATTGCCCCTTTGCTTACAATGAAATCATTGGGAGGCCGACATTGAATCGACTGAGGGCAGTCGCCTCAACCTATTATGTTTTGATGCGCTTCCCGACTAAGGGAGGAGTTGGGAAAGTTAGGGGAGATCAGGTAGCTTCCCGAGAATGTTATGTGGCCTCACTTAAAGGAGAGCCAGCCCTGAAGGAGACCATAACAATCGACAATCTAGAAGTTCAAGACAAGGACTCGGGCAGTAGCAGAACCAAGAGGAGAACTCGAGAATATTATCATTAACTCAACAACGCCTAACCATGTAACTCGGGTGGGGTCATACCTGTCGGAAGGCTTCAAAAGGCAATTGTAAACTTCCTCATCGAGAATCGAGATGTATTCACTTAAATGCATGAAGACATGTCAGGGATAGACCCCCGGCTAGCAGTACATAGACTAAATATAAACCCGACCTCAAAGCCTGTCAAGTAGAAGAAGAGACACTTTACCTTAGAAAGAAACTAGGCCATTGTTGAGGAAGTGGAGAAACTGCTCAAAGTCTGCTACATAAGGGAGGTTCACTATCCCGACTAGTTGGCAAATGTAGTCATGTACAAAAGCCTAACAGAAAGTGGCGTATGTGTGTCAACTTCACCAATCTCAACAAAGCGTGCCCAAAAGATAGCTTTCAACTCCCGAGGATCAATACTCTAGTGGACTAGATGGCTGACCACCAGACCCTTAGCTTCATGGATGCATTCTCAGGGTACAACCAGATAAAAATGCACGAGTCCGACCAGGAGAAAATGGATTTCGTCACTAACCGAGGGCTTTATTATTACGAGGTCATGCCCTTTGGGCTAAAGAATGTAGGGGGAACCTACCAAAGATTAGTCAATGAGATTTTCAAAAACCAGATTAGGAGGAACGTCGAAGTGTATGTGGATGACATGCTGGTGAAAAGCCTCATAGTCTAGCAACATCTGTTAGACTTGAGCTAGACATTCCAGACACTGAGGAAGTATAAGATGAAGCTCAACCCTAGCAAATGTGATTTCGGAGTATCTGCTGGGAAGTTCCTTGGGTTTATGGTGTTCTAGCAAGAGATAGAGGTGAATCCCGAGAAGGTGAAGGCCATAATTGACATGCAACCACCAAAGAACACAAAAAAGTGCAGAGGTTGGCTGGGAGAGTCGCAACTTTGAGCAGATTCATATTTCGGGCCACAGACTAGTGCTTACCATTTTTTCATTTATTGAAAAAGGTGTTCCGTTGGGATGAAGGATGTGATAAGGCCTTCCAAGAGCTCAAGGACCATCTGGTACCCTTGCCATTGATCAATCGACCAAAATAGGGTGAGGTGCTCTGTGTGTACTTATCGGTATCGGGAGCGGAAGTTAGCTCAATGTTACTTAGGGAGGAAAACGGGGTGTAGTCGCCGGTATACTACACCAGTAGGGCCTTCATAGGAGCAGAGGAAAGATACCTGAGGGCCAAGAAGATGGCATTCTCGCTGGTTGTCACAGCCCGGTTACTTAGACCCTACTTCTAGGCCTACACCATCCGGGTACTTACTAATCAGCCACTTAGGACCATATTTCATAAACCTGAGACCTCTGGGTGACTGGTTAAGTGGTCAGTGGAGGTAAGCGAGTTTGACATCAAATACCACCTCAGGGAACTATCACGAGTCAGACAATGGCGGACTTCATTGGCGAATACACTCATGCATTAAGGGGCTACACCGAGGCATAAGAGGAACAACCTGGGAGAGAGGAGGTAAGTCAAGCAAAGTGTGCTGTACATGTTGATGGCTCCTCCAAGAATAGTGCAGTCAGGGGAAGAGTCATCTTGGTTACACCAGAAGGAAACGAGCTTAAGTATGTCATTAGATTTGGGTTCAAGGTAACCAACAACGAGGTTGAGTACGAAATAGTGCTCACTGGATTATGCCTTACCCACGTCCTAGGAGCCAAGCGAGTTAGAGTCAACAGTGACTCTTAGCTTGTGGTAGGACAAGTGTAAGGGGAGTACGAGGTAAAGGATGAACAGATGAAATAGTACCACACTCTGGTAGTGAAGAGAAATACCGATTCGAGCATTTCACCATACAACGGGTTCCACAGGATCAGAATGAAAAAGCCAATAGGTTGGCCAAACTCGCATCATCAGTCGTGGAAAGTCTCAACCCCAGGATCTTCATTGTGTTTACCCAAACTAAGCACCGAGACAGAAGATGACAGGGAAGTCCATATAGCCAGCCCCCAGCCAGAGTGGGCTAGCCAAATCATAAAATATCTGAAGAACGATGAATTATCCAAGGGTAAGGGTGAGGTAAGAAAGGTGAAAATAAAGGTGAATCACTATCTCTTCCTTGATGACACCCTCTATAAGAGAAGCTTCACCCTCCCCCTACTTAGATGCCTATCCGAAGAGGAGACTGACTATGTACTCCGAGAGATATACAAGGGAATATGTGGGAACCACTAGGGGGCAGGGTAATGACCTATGTAATCAGGGCAAGATACTATTGGCTCTCCATGCAAAAGGATGTAAGCATGCTCACTTGAAAGTGGGACAAATGCCAAAGGTTCACCAACGTCCCCAAAAAGCCCGTAGAGGAGTTGGTCTCAATAATCAGACCTTGGCCGTTTGCCTAATAGGGAATCGACATTGTCGGGCCCCTTCCTGAAGGAAAAGGACAAATGAGGTTCATAGTAGTAGCCATCAACTACTTTACAAAGTAGGTGGAGGCCGAACCCCTAGCGAAAATCATTGAGGAAAACATCCGTGACTTCACCTAGAAATTGATCGTCTGTTGGTTCAGGATTCTCCGAATGATCATCACTAATAATGACAAGCAATTCGACAATGCTCGGTACCGAGAGTTCTGTGCAGAACTCGGGATCAAAAACCATTTCTCTTCCCCGCCTCACCCCCAAGTCAACAACCAAGTGGAGGTCACCAATAGGACACTTCTAGGCATCATTAAGAAGAGACTTGAGAACTCCGAAGGCCTTTGGCTTGAGGAACTACTGAGTATCCTTTGGGCATACCGCACTATGGTAAGGACCCCCATAGGGGAAACGCCATTACTATTGGCGTTTGGGACCGATGTAGTGATACCAGTCGAGATAGGAATGATCACGTACAAAACAATAAACTTTGACTCAAAAAAGAACAAAGAGAGCCTCAAGAACATTCTCGACTTATTGAAAGAAAAAAGGGACGATGCCACACTTTGAACAGCTGCCTACAAGCAAAAAATGGCCAAGTATTACAACTCACGAGTCAGGATGAGGAGATTTGTAGTCGGGGGCTTAGTACTCAAAAAGGTGAGCCTGATAACATAAGATCTGACATAGGAAAAACTAAGACCAAACTGGGAAGGGCCTTACCGGGTAACAAGCTGCCATAGGCATGGGACTTACCATCTCAAGACAATGTGGGGGGAGCCCCTGCCACAACTATGGAATGTTGAGCACTTGAGAAAATATTATCAATGAAGCCGATGTAATGATTTAACCTTAACTAATGAAATGTTATTACTCTACAAAACTAGGAAAACTTCAGGCCCTTGTGCCCTAGTTACAAGATTAATCCTCAGGTCACAAGATTGAACCCAAGTTATAAGACTGACCCGTCCTTTCAGGCCCTTGTGCCTGGGTTACAAGATTAACCCTCAAGTGACAAGATTGACCCCAGGTTATAAAACTGACCCGTCCTTTTAGGCCCTCGTGCCCGGATTACAAGATTAACCCTCAGGTCACAAGATTGACCCATCCTTTCAGGCCCTCATGCCGGAGTTATAAGATTAAACCTTAAGTCACAAGATTAATCTTAGGTTACAAGATTGACCCGTTCTTTCAGGTCCTTGTATTCGGATTACAAGATTGGCCCTCGAGTTACAAGATTAACCCTCAGGTCATAAGATTGATCCCGAGTCGTGGGATCGACTTGTCCTTCGAGGAAAAAAATCACAAAGCAAAGAGAAGTCTCACAAGTCAGCAAAAGCAAAGACTTCAATAAATAAAGCCAGAGGCCCGAGGCACACCGAGACGTGCACATCACAACTAGAATCGACCATTTGATACCAAGTAAGTACAACTACATCCTCTCACATATAAAATTGAAGTATGGACTTAAGAGTGCCTGATGACATTGTTAAAGGAAGGTCTTTGCATGGAGTAAGGGCTCAAGTCCAAAAGAATGCCACTAGGAACCCTTATACACTTAAACCACAAGAGACCGGATGAGTATTCTCTCTTTTTCCTAAAAAAATACTTAAGGCTAGTGCACCTGTTTGCCGAGGGAGTATTATCCCCGAGGCGTACCTACACTTAGAATAAATTATCATTATCTATCTCTAGTCATTGATGGAGTATTATCCCTGAGGTATACCTACACTCAGAAAAAAATTATAATTATCTGTCTATACTCGTTAATGAAGCATTATCCCTGAGGTGTACCCTTACTTAGAAAAATCTTCCACCATCCACCCCTACTCGGTTAAAGGTTATTTACCCCGAGACATGTTTATACTTAGAGAAATTCAGTAATTATTCATATACTCTTAGAAGCCCCTATCATGGCCTACCCCGATATGCCCAGAAAACTTGAGAAGAAATCTTATCACTGCAACACACATCCATACTTAGAAAAATTAAGGAGAAAAACTACAACAAGAATATAGTACACAAAGATGGGGACAAAAAAAGAGATTTCATTTATATAATGAAGGCTTACAAAAAAAAGAAAGAAAAAAGAAGACAAAAGTACAACTACACCTAGGGGTTGGCATCCCCTGAGGTGGCTTCTCCTGGGGCAACGGCCCCAGTTTCTTCGACCACTGCTTCTACCACTCCTTCCCCTTCCTCTCTTTTATCAACCCCTTCCTACCCCTCCTCGGCCTCTTCTTCTTCCTTGTCAGGGACAAAGGAAAAAAAGACCTGGTCTAGGTAAGCATTGGCCGCTATTTCTCAGAAGTTTTTAAATCCCTCCAAAACATTCATCCTTGACAACCTGGAAAGCTTCAAAGACAAGATATACAGAGGTCACCATCTCGACGGCTCTTTTCCTCTCCTCCTCAGCCTAGATCTTAGCCATCTCCATGGCCTCGGCCACCTTATGCACCTTCTCCTCGAGAGTCATAGCAAATAAGTCCTTGATCAAGATGCAGCGGTTCCTCTCCGCCCCGAGCTCATCCCTAGCCCGAGTGATCTCCCTTTTGGATGACCACAGGCATGTTGTCGGATCCTCAATGTGAGCCTCATGCTCTATGACCTGGGCGGCCATGCTGGCGCTAGAACCCTCAACCCATTTGACCCTATCCTCAAGGGTGTAGATTTCAGCTTTGGCACTCTCCCAGGTAGCGTTGAGTTCACTCTTGGCCTGAGTAAGGTGATTCTGGAAGTCGTCCCAGACTTGCTCGCTGAACTTATAGTTCTGGATAGAGGTCGTCATCAGGGCCACAGTATGGGAAAATAGATACAAGGAAGAAGCGAGTCAATATAGACACGTAAAAAAATAAATGCCATTTTTTTACCTCGGCTGCATAATGCATCATTTCCCAGTGAAGCGCAAAAGGGTTAAGAGACTTCCTCAAGGACTTGAGGTCCTCAGGGGAAACATCCCCCAAAAGATAGTCCCCCCTCGGGGCTCAGCTTCGACAGCTAAGAGGAGGGTCCCATTGAAGACTCACCCCTCTTCGGTACTGAGGATGAGAGCACCCGAGTACTGGCTGCATCAGAAGAGGGTGCCACCCGGGGAGCAAGAGTTGCTGCTACCATTGACAGCGGAGGGGAAGCCTCGGTGCAAGAGCCATTTCAAGGGAAGCCATTGCTTCATCCTAGGTGGCTTGGGCTAGAGGAGACCCGACAGTCTCTGCCTCTAAATCCATGATTTGAATATTGGTGTCGAGAGTCGAGGGTGATGCTGGCTGGGCTGGTTGTGCTGGAGTCGCCTCAGGGGTGACCTTAAGGGCCTGAGCCTTTGAAGGCCCCCAAGGATAAAATGTTGTTTTTGTTTCTTTGAAGTCATGGCCACCCCCTGGCCCGTTACCCTAGCCTCTCGGGCCTGAGCCAAAAACTTCTTATTCGTGCTCATTGCTGCACGAAAAAGTTAACCAAATGTTAGAAACTAATAAAAAAGAAAGAATGAAAGAGAGAAGAGAGAAGGGTGACAAGAAAGAAACAAAAGAAAGAAAGGAAGGATGAGTAACCCGGGTCAGGGCCGAACCCACACTGGTGGAGTCGCTTGGGGGTAACCAGGTCGGGGAAGGTGTGGGACGAATAGTTCACGACGTCTCGAATGCGAGCCTCCTCAGGGGATAGCTCATCTACCTCCAAAATTGACACAAAAAAGGAAATACATAAGACGATAGAATAAACAGGGAGACTTAAAAAATAATAATAATAAATAAATAGTAAAATAAAATATAAAATAACGAATCATAACTTACTTACGGGGCTGATCACCGATGCCCAGGCTCGGTTGAACTTTACAAGGGGGACCTCGCTCGAGGGGTACTCCCAGCCTTTATTGAAAATGAAAAAATATCGATCCCTCCACCCGTTGTTGGAGTTCGGGAGCCCGATCACCAGGGTCGTAATTGGGTCCCGACTGGCAAAATAAAATCACTCTGGCTCCTGCTCCTTATAGCAGTAGCAGTGAAAAAACTCATTGAGAGTGAGGTGGGTTGTCCCCTTGAATGTTAACTCCCACAGGATCATACATCCTATGGCTATCCACCAGGCATTAGACATCAGTAGTCTCGATGCCAACCGGAGATATAATAGCAGCTCCCTAAAAAATTAGGGAACTAGAAAGCGAAGACTCTTCATGAGGGCCTACTCGTACAATGCCATGCTATTGGCAGGGGCCTTGAAGGCCCAAGTGTTCCAGGGAAAAAAAGGATAATCCCTTAGGAATGAGGAAAGTAGAACGAAACCAAGTCAGGGTTCATTCTCCTAACTCGGAAGCATAGCTGGCGGTGGTGAAATCTTACTCGGGAGTGATCTCCCTCGCCACCTCTTGGGCATTAGATGGATCCGGCTCGGTGGCTCGCTCCATAGGGTTCTGTTGAACCTCTGATAGGTCATCAGTTTTGTCGACCATTCAATCAATGGTGTCCTTAGACACCATTAGATTGAGATTTATAGGAAAGGAAAAAGAAGAAGATGAAACACAAAGACACCGAAAAAAGGGGGTGTAAACGGGCAAGCTAACACAACAAAATCTAACAAATGATAGAATAAAAAAAGAAAACATGGCAACACGAGGTTCAAACTACTAAACAAAAGCCAAATACTTGAACGAGAAACATGCGCTCGAAAATAGGACGAACGCTAGAGAAGATGAAGAATGACAGCCCAGAAGTGCAATAGGTGCTAGGAACAACAATGACCAAACATCTAGAAATAGAGGACTTGCCAAAAATCACCCAAAATAAAGATAGGAGGTACGAGAGATAGAAAGGGGAAATAAAAAATCCAGCCTTGTTTCAAAAGAGATATTTATAGACAACCCCGAGTATTCTCGACCCTACGCATGTCTCGCATCTACGGGGTAGCAAAATCAACCCTGGAAACAAGGTGACTTGCAAATCTCAAAATCTTTAAGAGGTTTAAATATGACCGTCCAATGACGTAGGGATCCAAAGAGACATGACGCTTGACATGACTCATAACCGGTGACATCACTCCCCCTCGGTTATCGGAACCCATTAAATGTGAGACCATCATTAGCACTTATCTCGAGTCGATGTCACTTCGATAACTAAAATGACATGCCATATCCTCTGAAATCAACAGTAACAGTCACAAACAATTTGCATTCTCGAGCCACATAACCCTGGACTTAGGAATGGGGGGGAAATTGATGGAAAAATATACTAAGGCCCCTATAAATAAACCCCGATAAACTAGCCGAGTCCTGACTTTAAAGGAATTGACCTAAAGAATTCTTGGAGAGACCGACCTAGAGAACATTTGGAGATCCCCCAACCCAAAAAAGATCAAGGCCATCGGCGAGACGCCTAACTACTGGGTACTTAGGCACAACCTGTAAACATCGGGTTACTTACTCCACCTTTCAGCACCCGACACCCCGAGTAATCCGAAAATATTCCCAGGATGTTGTCTGGATCACTCAACACCAAACAACTAGTCATAACCTCGAGGCACCCTGTATCCGAAAATCCTCGACAAGTAAAAAATATAAATACCGCACCTTCCTTGCTTATATATAAGTACAACCTGAAAGCTATTATTGAATGTTCTCTACAGCTGGCTTGACATACTGAGAAAATGACAGAGAGAGTAAGGAGAGACGCAGTGAAGAACATAGGGGAAAGCGAGAGGGGAGATCTCATTTGATACGCCATTACTCAAGCCTATAATTATGGGTAACGACTCGCTCACAAGGTATGAAAAAACAAAAACCTTAATTTGACAAAGTTTCTCTCCTACGTCCCCTCATCGTCTGATTTAACCGTCAGAGAGCTTGAGGCTAGCCCCCCGCCAATGTCTAGCTTTTTGACTCTCTCTCGGTGCTGTGCAGGGCTCATTTCGTCAAAGACCAGGGCCAACTGTGTGACCATCTAATGGGTGTAGAGACACACCCGGACCTATACACCAACACTTCCAAGCCCATCCATTGCCAAGAATTTGGGTTTTTTTTTTTGGTTTATTACTTCTGTGTTGTCTACTACAATGAAGCGGTTTTATTACTCCTCATTTGATGATTTTTGGTGAAATCGGTTCATTTGAAAATTTCTAAAAATAATTTGGAGTAAAAAATATACAACAAAAATTAATGACTATAAATAACTGTCATTTTTTTTACAATTTTACCCTTATACAATCCTTTTTGGCAAGGTAATGGTTTACCACACTTTTTGACTAATTCAGTAAAACTTGAGTCCAATCTAGCAAATTTTCGTAAAATTAAACATGAATATAATTTAATATGAAGAAATTTTAAAGGAAGAATAGTATTAAAAAGTTGAATTTATATATATATATTCTTATTATACAGATATAATAAATATATAAATATCTTTATTATTTATTGATTTTGTAAAATTTTGACTGAAACCTATCATGATTAATGTAATAAAAACGCGAAAGAAAAATCCAAATAGAGAAACATAGTAGACTTACTTCATCCAATTGTACGGCCTTCCATTCAGTAGTTCAGTCTGTTATTCACAAAATAATAAAGCATGATTAAAGAAAGTCTATGTGTTAAATATGGTTGAAATCATTGGTTGGGTCTTTTTGTCCCATTGAATTTCCTGATTTCTTCACAATAAATTATGGTTTTGAATTCTTTGCATGTGTTAGTTATGGTTTTTATTGAACTCTTCACAATAAAAGAGTACATGTGGTTAGCTTTTAAAACCTAAAACTCAGCCCGACTCATGAGTCTATTCACAATAAATAAACTTAAAATTAAAGATAAATATAATCTTACTATAAAAAAAAATTAAAAGAAGAATAGCTTCAAAAAGTTGAATTGATGATTATGGTCAACTTGATCGGATCATACCAAATTATACCAAGTCAGATTTATTGAGAATGAATTATTATAGATTAACGGAGCATCACAAGTCTATTCCAAATGCAGTTGAATAGAATAAACTAGGATGAGCAACAACTTGTCTTAAAAACTTTAGAATTATGCTTGTTTTTATCTTGAATTACTCTTCACGTATTATTATTGCTTATGTCCTACAGGTTCTATGAGTATCAAAAGAGGGTTTTATTATCCTCGAGTGCTATTCCTACACCACCGCCACCACCTCCAAAGGGGAAGGCTCCATCACCAGTAATTCATTAATACTTGGAATGCCATGTCTTGGAGAAATGGGCATGTCGTAATAAAAGACCTTTACATTATTAAGTCATGAATGTTGTGTTTAATATTTTGTGAAACAATAAGTATATGCATGATTTCCATATTCCAAATAGTTATTTTCTGTGTTATTAATTTTATAGAATGGAACTATATATGGATCTTGTTTTGGAATCCAATCCGACATAACTTTCCTGATTTAATTTTTTGTCCTATATTGAAAGATGTGGATTAATGAGTCTATCAGCCATGTGTGTTGAGTAAGGCTTCTGCTAACACATTATTGTTGGATTTGATATGAGCTTCCAAGTTAAAAATACTCATTCAGATAATAGGGGTGAATTTAGGGTATTTCGGTTTGAGCTAATCCCATCAGGCCTTACATCCTCAGACTACCTACGTACCCCTTTAAAAGGGAATCAAGCCATATGCAATTCTCACCAGATTGATCCGAGACAAGATGCCGTTATTGCATTTGTTAAAGATAGTTGAGGCCTCCTACTTTTATGTGTAAGGAACTGAGGTCAAGCTAACCTCGAGATACAACCAAGCTTAGACTTAATCCTATTTTTCAACGAGGTGCACTCCTTAAAGAGAGTTATGATACATCTCATACAAACTTATTGCCCTTTTATGAATGGGTGGTTCAAAACAAGTAACAAAACTAGTCCAAATTTTATGAAAATTTTGGCAAAGTTTCCCCATAGCAAAGTGAGCATCATTTGTAAAAAATGAGTCAAGAAGCCAAGGGATGCACCATCAACCAAGTGGTACGTAGTTCTCCTACAAGAACACACTTGGATTGAGGTGGTTTTTGAATCTGATGATGCAAAGTATAACTCCCCAAGTGAACTACTGATTCAAGAGCTCTAATGAGCTTATTTTTTTTCAACACATACCTAAGAAGGAAAGAAAATAGAGGAGAGAGAGGTCCTTTAATGGCTACATTTTCTCCTTCTCCTTTTCTTTCACTTCTCTATTCTCAGTTTGTTCTCTATTCCCTACCCAATTTGTTCCACAATTAGCCCATATGGATTTTAACCCATTTTTCAACATTTTATAGTGATGATGGACTACCATCCCATAATATTTGGTGGACATTAATTTGGCCTTTCATTCGCGAGTAGACCTTTCCTAAGGCTAGTTGATGGGTTTTATATAGGCTAACTTGTGTTACAAGATTTGTTCCAGATATTTTAGCCCATCCAAGACTAAGTCCATCCCAATCGCAACTTAGTTATTCATGGATCGGGTTCAATTGTGATTTTGATCTTTGACGAGGCTCAGTAGCGACCCAACAGGCCTTAGTCATAGATCAATGTCCAAGCTTGAATCCTATCTCAAAGTGGACTTCTCAGCTGCAAATCGGCCCCAACCATCCTTGATCATGATCCGTGTAACCCGGCTTTGGTTTAGTCACAGTTTTAGTTTGTAACGGACCCATCAATTGCGACTAACCCAAATTCAGTGAAAGCTATCTAGGACATAGAAAAGGAATCTTGCATCTCTACGACAATGTGCATGTGCAATGTGCAAACTGTGTCATATTCACCCAAGCCTTTGCCTACACCCGTACCCATCCCCGAACTTAAGCCTAAGCCTAAGCCCATGCTCATGCATGTGCGTGTGCATTTTTTTATGCATTTTTTTTATAGGTCATGTGGGTGTACATGTGGGAGAGGTGTTGTCTGTGCTATTGCTACACAAGAAGGAGCTCTCCAAAATACATAAGGAAGGGGAGTGTCTTAACTTATATTTTGCTTAACTTTTTTCTCCCAACCGATGTGGGACTAAAGAAATAAGAGAAAATTTTGAAAACCCAAAAACATTGGAAATAGAAAACAAAGGATTCATAAGACAGTAAAATACTTTAGTTTTTCAACAATTATCACTTATTATATTCATTATCTTCTTAATTTTATGAAGAATTGTATTTTACAATCTATTTGGATCTTGGTGGACTGCAATTCTTAAATCTGATTTATTATACAATTCCACTCTATATAGGAGCCATATCTTCAATTAGAGCATAAGTCATCAAGTCTTTTCTCTCCCGTACCGAAGTACAAATAATAATAATTATAATAACAATATGTTTTATGCCTTGTAATTCTATTATTACTTGATTATTTGCCTAACTCATGAACATATAATCCAAGGAAGAAGGTGGATCCAGTGTTGAAGATGGAAGCAACGTTTTTTAGGGGGGGGGGGAGGTTAAGAGAAGGAAGCATCTTACTTCAGCTTCCATTTAAGGATCAGTAAGAACTTGTGGTTCTTCAAACTATCGCCACCTATGAGTTGTAAATAGTAGTTATCTTTGCAGTAACACTGAACTGTAGTTCTTTAAGCATTAAGTAATTCAATATCTGACAGAAGTAAACGATGGCAGATTTCTTACCAGTAGCAAATATGAAATTGTGAAGGTACCAACAATAACTGATGTGTATCAACTCACAGATTCTCTGGTATGTATTCGAGCAGCAGATGCAGTCTAATAGAATATATATAAAATCAATATCTGCAAATTAAACGAGTTAGAGACAATTTATCTATTGGTGATTAAACACGTATAGAATGCTATCCTTAAAGTGATATTCGCCAACCTGTTGCAGATATGGTAGGCTTGATCGACGATCACCACCAAGACACCAACCTCTCTGGTAGACCTCACACAGGTTAACAAATGCTCATTTTGAACAGCTCTGACCAACCTCCAATGCCAATGAAGTAATATATATGAAAACCAATACAGATAAAAAAGAAAACAATAGTGATCGGAGAAGGAGAAGAAGACTGGTTCGTGCGAAATATTTTTCTGTGTATTTCTTCGTTCTCCTCGTCTTCTATTAAATGATCGATTACACCCAAACTTTCCATGAAAAGCTAGGCTCTTTTGGAAAACATTAAACGCGTAATTAATCATCATCAATCCATTTGATTATATAACATATCAATAATGTGTCAATAATATATTACCATATATTATAACGACTAAATAAGAAACCAATCAATTAAAATAAATATTAAATATTTATTTAAGTAAATAAAAATAATTAATTCGTGTAACCCACACTCACACCCATGCCCCGGCCCGGCTTGGTTCTATTCAGTACAACCGTGCATGATGCAAACAAACAACTCCAACCTCCCCTCTTCTCTTCAACCCCATTACCCCTTAGGTTCTTGCATTTACTTATAAGGTGGAGTTTGAAGTTCCCCACTTCCCATGTAGGACTAAACTTTCAAGGCAAAAGCCTTTGGGAGTTGGGTTGTACTTTGTTTTGGAGGACAACATTAAAACTTTAAATAAAACATTTCATTCAAAGTTCCCTCCAAATCTTTTAACACAGACATGGGCTTAAGTAACTTATGTGGGCCTATTTGATCCACACAAATAAACAGCCCATAATACACATGATTCATTTTGAATCTTAAATATAATTTAAATATAACAATGAGTATAGCTTCATAGGGCGAGTTAAAATTCATCTTTTAACAAATTTTTTTCAATTAAATATGTCTTCTAAAGATGGTTACATAGTGTACATCCAACTGAGTTTTTTTTCCTATTTGTAGACAATTATTCTCCTGGGCTCTTTGTACATATGTATGCACATTCTATGGACTCACACTGAGCGCCTCCTCCCCGCCCCCTACGTTCATTGTCCAGGAGTGTCCCTCATGAGGGGGAGTGTTGGAATAGATTAAGTATATTAATTCTAGCATCTCCTACAACCGTAGGGTGTTGGGAGAGTTGGTTAATCTACTTGTTAGTAAGGTTGGGTTGCAAGTTCGAATTTCCCTATGGACACATTATTCTCACGGGCCGTTTGTATTTAGTTGCATTGGGTAATGACCAGAGAATCGGGATCTGCAATTCAGGTTGTTGTTTTTTTGCAAGTTTTTAGACAAGAGAGGGCTCCTTCACAAAATAAGTTGGTTTTCATGTTGAAAATATGGTTGTCATCTCCTTGAGCTGCACCCAAAAAAAAAATCCTTCATATCTCATAAGATTGTAACAGGGCTCCAATTTTTCTTGGGGCTTGAGTTTGAGCTGAGAAGAAGGAAGAATCTATTCTACTATAACTTATATTTCTCTGGTTTATAGTAAAGAACGGACGACAACACTTGTAGATATAGGCCAAAGAGTTGAACTAGTAAAAATCCTTGAATTGTATGTGCTTGTTGATTTCTCTTCTATTCTGGCATTCTCTATTACCTAGATTGTGAGTGGTCTAGGCTCATATCCTGTCACATGGAATATTGGAATTGTTTCCGTTAAGCCAACATTTGCCAACTTATAAAGGTATATTGTATATGTTTTTAGACATTGCAAATTGAAATCTAGCTTTTGATGGGTGAGAACTAAGAAGCATTAGCAATAAAATTCTATTATGAGCATCAACATTATGCTGATTATTAAATTTTCTTACATAGACCTAGTAATTTAACCACTCCCATAAGATTGTCATTTTATTGAAGGAAGCACAGGTGTTTCACTCACTTTCGTTTCCTAGTGTTTTATTGCCTTACAAGCTCTATAAAGAGGTGACTAGGATGGCACTCTTTAGACTTTGTTTTCACATTGGTAAAACCCCCTGGGAAAACTAGGAAGCTCCAGCCTTTATTTGCTTAATAAACCTCCAACCTAAGAGATACTGCAAGAACAGAGAAAGAACAGATATTTTTGTTATGCCTGCTAATAACCAAGAAAATTACAATAATATCAAGTAGAATTTTTAAATGTATCAATTTGGTCCAACTTGATGGTCACAAAATCGGATCAATCAAATATATCAGACCATTATAATCGTCCATAGGGGGTGCAATTTTAGCAAAATAAACGAGATACAGTTGTGCCATTATGATGAACCAGATAAATAATATTTAGTCATTTATATTTTATTAGTGTATTATAAGAAACTTATCTTCCCTTCCTATTGCTAAAGTTTTCAAGTTGGAAGATAAAGCAAGAAGGGAGAAGAGGCCTCACGTGCTGCAATCAATGGAGATGCCAATGGGGAAGGGAAGAGGCGAGCCACATGCACCAGGAAGAGAACCAACAGCGCTGTCCTTGATGTTATGGATGCGGTTCGCCGCCTGCTTAATGCAGTTGCACGCAAGGCGCTTGTCATCAGTTGTGGCACACATCGCCCTGACCCGTTTCACCCCATCACAACACCCTGACTGAGGATTTGCATCGGTCCCGGTCAAGTAGGAAACACATTGGACCAGGTTTGGGTCTACATCGGCACAGGTGAAGGCCTGTGTCGGCTCTATCATCAAGTGAGTCATGGCAAGCACCACCAAGACAAAAATGATAACCCCCTTCATCTTCTAATTTCCAAGAGATAGCGCCAGTACTAAGCTACTGATATGCGTGTATGACTTGGGTTGGATAGATAAGGGGAAGCTTATAGGGGTATATATAGTGTGGTGTGGCAGGGACAATGGCTAAAGCCTTGCCATAGTGCAGTTAGCGTCTATAGCTTTTTATCAGCTTTTGCTTTGTTTTTTTTGTTGAAAATAGTACAGTTTGTAACTGAAAAAAAAAAAAAAAAACATATGATGACGATAATTCTTTGTTCTTTTCTTCTATCCCCTTATGCGTTATCCAAATAGTTGGTGGTTTTAACGATTTTCATACTAGAAACAGTTGAAGAGCTGTATTTTCATAGGGGTCTTAATGGATTAGGATCAGGTCGTGGTCGGCTCCATGTACACACACAACCATTACCAATTATATACAGGTTTGGCTTAATGATAGGTTTGGGTATAAGACATAAGTATGATTAGATGATTCCATTCCCTGCCTACGTTGTTGAAAACGGAAGTCATCAAAGGCTTTCCAAGTTTAAACGTTTTCATTAAATGCATTTTTAAAACCTTAGTTTAGGGAAGTCCCACATTCGGAAGTTTTTATTTTCTAAATGCAGTATATAATAAACCGCATCTCAATACCTTGTGTATTTTGAGAGAGTCCACTCTCTCGGGCTGCTATGGTGTAGCAAGGTGCACACACGTGCATGGGCACACTTTGCAGTTTGCACATACTGCGATGGAGATGCATCACAAGTGATGTGGCAATAAAGGTACATTGCAATGGTGCAGTAAGAGCAAAAAAACCATGATGAGGGTGCATCACGAGCAATGTACATTGTGATGAAGGTCTGGTAGGGTTCAGTATCACGAGCGATACTTGCATAGCGAGCAAAGCCTGTCATAGTCCAACATCACGAATGAACTTGGCTCGCTGTAGACACCTAAAATTTGCTTAAAATGCAATAAGGAGCTACACCTCCACGAATATACGCAAATTACCCAAGAGCCATGTATGGGCTTCACACTCATAAGATAGGCCTAAATACATGGACAAGTCCATTGAGCTTGGTTCGGGTTTTTAAATAATAGCCCATAAGACCGCTAAACCCACATGTTTCAACTCATTAGCAGACCCAAACAGCTTGCATGGGACCCACATGAGAGAGATTTAAATAAAATAAAATCTAAATTTTCTTGGGTAAAGAAGGAAGGTTATGCCACTCATGAAATACAAATAATTCCACAAATTGCCCTTCTCTCCAAACAAGGAAGGTGCAATAACTCTTTTAGACTAAAAGGGGTAAGAGCATCCAATCAATACCCAATCAAGGGTTTGACAAGATTTTAACCCTAAGTCTATAAATACACTCATTTCACATAAAGAAAGGGCCTTTGGCAAAATACTTCAAGCAAGAAGCTATAGATAGAAGAAGATTCCAAAGCATCTTCATAGCTCTTCAAAGGCTTGAGGATTCAAGGCATATTTTTCAGTCTCTCCATCAACCACAATCCGTTGCTAGAGAGAAGAAGACTTATTGCATCTTAGAAACATGCCACAAATCCTGCCCTGAGAGCGAGATTCGTAGTGTTTCTCTCCTTTTTGAATTAAGCGTGAAGCCCTGAGAAGAAGCCGATTCATCTGTGATCAAGCACACCAACACTCATATCCAAGAAACATGTCATTAGGCCCTTGGATCTCCGTCGATGAGAATCATAGGTTTTACTCTTTTGTAAAAGAGTGTAAAAATCAAAGAGTTGTATCTCATTTCATTTATTACAAATATTCATTTATTAAATTTGTTACATATTTTTTGTGTTGTGAATTTACACACGAAATTTATGTGTACAAATTTATGGCATGCCCGATGGACTCTCTTTTCTCTCATCTCTTAAGTCGACATTCAACCTCCACACACAAGACTTGATGGCATCAAAGAAGAGCTCCACTGTTGTAGCTGACGCTACTGGTATTGGAGGTAAGAATAAAGCCTCTAATAGCTCTAGCTCATCCGCTGGTGTCTTTAAAACCAATCACAAGCCTCTTATAACCTGCACCAAGACGAAGGGCGAGACCTCTTACTTGGTTGAGCCTCTTAACCATCATGGGAAGAAGCACTCTACCAAGAAGAACTCATCTTGTATGATATCTAGTCAAGAGAATAATCCATTAATCAAGGTGGTATCACCTTCACCTGAAGTAAATGAAGATGTTAATTTCTCGCTATCAGACGCTCATTCTAGCACTGGATTTAGGTTTGGATCCCATTTTGGATCTCTAGATGGGGAAACTGCCTATACAAGTTCCCAATCATACTCTGTTATCACGCCAATGATGACATGAGCCACGACAGTTGAGAAGCAAGTTGCTCAAATGACTACGGCTATTGCCAAACTGACGAAGACAGTTAAAGAGAAAAATCTTCAAATTACTAACTTGATGAATAAGTTAGAACAACAAAATCCAGCTGGATTAAGTCATGATTTTTCTCTTCCTCTGGGATTTACTCCATAAGTGGAGATCCACAACGAGGAGAGGTAAGAGTAGACTATCTTATAGCATTTTACCCAAGAAACTAACAAAACTTCTGTCGGATCTCTCTTTGTACAACAACTATAGAATATGATCGCGGATACCATCCGTACTTAATATAGAGGCCCAACCCAGTGGTCCATGGTGTATGCTAAACCATACACCCAGTGTATTGGAGTGATTCGCATGCCGACGGGGTATCAACCTCCTAAGTTCTAACAGTTTGATGGAAATGGTAGCCCCAAACAACATGTGATTGATTTCGTCGAAACATGTAACAATGTAAGGACTTTTGGAGACCAAATGGTGAAGCAATTTATCCGCTCCCTTCGCGGTAATGCTTTTGATTGGTACACTGATCTTGAAGCTAGTTCCATTGATAGTTGAAATCAATTGGAGTGAGATTTCCTTAATCGCTTCTACAACACTCGTCGAATAGTGAGCATGACAGAAATTGCAGCTATACGACAGAGGAAAGATGAACCAGTCACAAACTACATTGATCGCTGGAGAAACCTTGCTCTCAACTGTAAGGACCGACTGTCTGAAGCTTTTGCAATTGATATGTGCATTTAGGGAATGCATTGAGGTTTACACTATATCCTCAAAGGGATAAAACTCCATACTTTTGAGGAGTTGGCTACTAGAACCTATGATATGGAGCTTAGTATAGTTGCACATGAAGATCCTAGGTCGGGAGATGCCCAAAAAGAAAAAGAAAAGAAAGAAGTCAAGAGAGAGGTACAACCCTCCGAAGGCAAGGAGGTTATGATGGTCGCAACCAAACCCGTTAAGATCTCTAGAAAGAAGGAAGAAAGTCAGGCCAATACATCCCAAGACAAAGTGAAGGCCAAAATCTCTTTGAAGGAGCTCGAAATAAACATATATCCTTTTTCAGACTCTGATGTCTTAGGAATGCTTGATGAGCTACTACACTTGAAGTTGATTGAGCTCCCACCTTCAAAGTGTCCTGAAGAGATGGGTTGTTAGAATGATCCAAAATACTATCGCTATCATTGGATAGGTAGTCACCTAATCGAGAAGTGCTTTGTCCTGAAAGAAAAGATCGTAGACTTAACCCAATAAGGAAAGATTGAAATTGACTCCATTGAGGACATGATAACGGCTAACATGAAGACAGTCACTTTTGTCTCATTCAATCCTATTCTTGTATCGAGCTCGTATGTGAGGCCAATTCCACATTCTCAAGATGTAAAGGTGTTCTCGCCACTGCATCAACTTACATTTGGGCTATTGAACTCCATCACTATCAACCCCATCACAGAGTCTTCATCCACCCGATGACAAGTTTTGTGTCATTCATAAAGACAAGAGCAATAAGTTCCCTTGGTTAAAGGTGTACATTCCAAAGTTGAATTAGCACCTTTTGACGATGAAGGATGGACTGTAGTTACTCGTTGTAGGTGAAAAACTCAACACCTTCAAATTCCACCTGGTCTAAGGCCAAGGCAATACCGAAGGAAAAGTAAGCCCAAGGCTAGAGTAGAGAAGAAGAACAAAGGTGCAAGGAAGAGTCAAGCACAAAAAGTTATGTCTGCCAACCTTAAAGATGTTCTCAAACAATCTCCTTGTATTCCAGTGACTCTTTTAGAGTTCATACCTAAGAAACTTATACAAAAAGAATGTGTAGGAGTTTATGATGTTACTTGTTATGCAGTCCATGAACTCAAGACATCTGAGGGCGATGTTGAGGATATGTTTGATGTAGATTCTGTTTACTCAAACAACGATGAACAAATTTTAGGTGATGATCTTCTTAAACACTTGAAAGGAAACTAGATGCAGGAGAAGAGAGTTCCCCCACTGACACTAAGCCAAAGCCAAATGTTTTTTGTATGGCTACAATCACATTCACAGATGAGGATTTGCAACTTGGTTCTCACCCACACAACATGCCCTTGTATGTTATAGGGTACATGCTCGAACACAAAATTTGACGCATCCTTCTTGATTGTGGATCTACAGTGAACCTAATGCCAATTTTTATAATGAGTCAAATAAGCATTTCCACAGATGAACTAGCTTACAACAAGCTAATGATCTAAGGCTTTAACCAAGGTGGACAGCAGATGATCGGTATGATTTGGCTTAAACTTACCATTTCCTGGAGTCAACCATGCTCTTTCATGTGATTAAATACAAGACATCGTACCATCTCCTCCTTGGCCTCCCATGGTTGCATGAGACCTGAGTAGTGCCTTATACCCTGCATCAATGCTTTAAATATTATTAAGATGGAGTGCAAAAATGGGTTGTGGCTGAAAGTTAACCATTCACTAAGGTCAAAGCATATTTTGCAGATGCAAAGTTTTTCTTAGAGGAAGAAGTAATTCTAGAGGCATTGCCCGTATCTATCCCTGTTTCCAATGACGCTCACAAAGGGGAAGAAGTCCAAAACTCTACAAGTGAGTCATTCCCTACTGTAAAACATCAAAATGACTAAGAAATTTATAAGTCTGCACCAAAGCTGACACTTCTTATAGGCACAAAGGCGGCTCTAATCTTGCGTTATGTACCAAATCATGGCGAAAAGAGGGGTATTCATTATTTGAGGAACAACCAGTAAAGAAAAATTTTCTCTTTTAAGGGCTAACCTTGAGACATTGCAATAAGACTTAGTTCTTCCAGCCCATGTCATTTCAAATACAGTGGTCTCTAAACCATCTCTTGAAGGGTTTGTGAAGGCA
>JAOXJP010233333.1:0-10333 GCA_025762735.1 Platanus orientalis | reverse complement strand
CTTATAAAACAAGAAAATGCCAAAATTATCCAAGCAGAGACCTAATCGAGCTCAATGTCCTTTTTCCAATTCCAACCTGCTTAAAATAAGTAATTATAGTGACTTTTGCTTAAAATAAGCAGAAAAATGTTTTTTTTGGTGTTTGGCATTCATGAAATAAGTATTTTTAAAATAAGCATAAGCTGAAAAAGTGCTTTAAGCGGAAGCAGTTCTTCACCTGCTTATTGCTTTTTGCCTTATTGCTTATTGCTTAAATAATTTTGCGGAAGAACCACGAGCGTTAAAATTTTATAAAACTTTCATAACAAATAGACAAATACATCCCTTATAAAACAAGAAAATGCCAAAATTATCCAAGCAGAGACCTAATCGAGCTCAATGTCCTTTTTCCAATTCCAACCATCTCCTACGTTTCCAGCGGTAATGGATGACTATCAAGAGAACTGATTGATTCCAACGTCTTGGTCTCCTATTTCTATCCAACGTCTAGGCTTTGCTTCCCTTCTCTTATCTCCATCACACCAAAGGTTGGATATCAAACAACTCTTTCTTCTCTGGCAAAACTTGAAGCAATAGCAGGTTTGATTCTTTTCTTTTATTTATATCTTAACTGAAGCTAGTATAAATTTTTTATTTTATTTTTAGCTTTTAGTTTTTTAAATAAAACTTCTGTAGATTTGCTTTGTATATAAATATTTTTCAGTTTTTAAATTTTTGTTCAATTTAAAATGCTCTGTTTTTGCTAAATCTGTAGAAGCTTTGTTTTACCGTAAAAATATTTAATGTATGTAGTTTTTCCTCTCTCTACGTATATCTTTCTCTCCCTCCACTAGGCCCGATTTGTAGTGTTTGGTAGTTTTTACTAATGAGTGCAGTGGCATCAAATAACAAACAATGAAGCTTTAATATAAGTGGATCTGCTGCTATATCCACATGTCCTTTTGTAAAGGCCAAGTCTAGGATTGAAGATCCTTCAATACCCAGAAATATTTTTACTTTCACCAAATCAACACACCCAAGCCGACATGTTCATAGGAGTTTCTGTCCAAGAATGTAAGATCCAAGAAAATTTTAGGGTTTTATTTGCTTGTTATTCCATTATCCACATACTTCCTTCTTTGTTCTAAAACTAGGGTACCATGTTTATTTATTTTCTTCTTTTTGATTTGTGGGTCCAGTTTTGTTTTTACTTTTGTTTGTTTCAGTGGGTTCACTACCCACACATCCACTTTGGTCTTATGCCTGACCAGACCGTGAAGAAAACTAACGTGTGCCAATAGCTTCCCAAAATGCACTCTTTTCTGTTGACAGACCCACACACGCTTATAGGCTTAGTTAATGTGTATTTGTGTTAGAGTTATCATTAAAATGCAAAACGGCCCCCTTCTCTATCAGCTGAGGATCAACATTTGTGTAGTCCAAACCCAAAACATGCCACCTGGGATCCAATGCCTGGGTTAATCCAAAGAATGTCAACAGTCCAGGTGGTGATGTCCTAAGCTTCCACAACGTCCTGTCAACAGACTATCATGCTCCTTAAGTCCAAGGTGTAGTGAGCAGGGGTAGTTGGGAGGAAGGAATTGATAAGAAACTAAAATAACAAAACCCTTCTTTATATTTTAAAAAGCAAAATCTTATGGGCATTTTTGGTTCAAATAAAATTGGTCACAATGCTAACGTGTCATTGAAGGTGAATGCACTAGCATATATATATGTGTGTGTGTGTGTGTGTGTGTGGCTTCAAGGGTATATGAGTCATTGAGTCATCTTTTTATTAAAATAAGTATTTTTTTTTAACCAAACAAACTTCTTTCTGTCTTAAGTGTTTAAATTGTAAATAAACACTAAATTATTTGTGTTTACCAAACAATAAATGTGTTTCAATAAGTGCTTTTAAATAAGTATTTTTTTCTAAAGCACTTATTATGAAAAAAGCAATGCCAAACGCAGCCTCAGTCTTTTTGTAAACCAATTTTATATAATAAAGTTATGTAATACTTTACCCAACACATATCTTGTATTATGTATGTGTAGGTGTGTGTGTGTGTGTGTGTATATACATATATATATAATTTTCAATTATATATGATTTATCATTTAAAAAAATATATTTTTTATGTATTTTATAAAACAAAAAAGCAAACAATCTATATACTAAAATGGATTGAAGTGGAATTATTATTGTTGCTCTAGAATCAACAAAACAAAAATTATAGCAAAAGAATGAATAACAATCTACCATATAAGCACGTAGCGAACAAATCGATCAGTCATAAGAACTCTGCCATAAAAACTTAGAAACTCTAAAAAATCACAGATGGCTTTTAAAAAGCATCAATCTACTCCAGAAATTCACCAAATATTATGATATACTTGAAAACACAGGTTTTCATCATTGACCTAGGTGGTCCGAATGGATGGTGACATCATCTATATGGCTTGATGACATCTACACGTGTAGTGCAACAACTGTAGTCTTGTTCATGGACTTTGGATTTGTGTTAGAGCTCTAATACCCAGTGGATTTGTGTGATGAAGTGTTGTAGTGTGCTAGGGTTTGTAGAATAAGGGGAAGAAGAAGAGGAGGAAGAGAGAAAAAGGGTAAAGTGGAAATCATATGGAGAGTTATTTGGTCTCTTACATATGTATTCTATATATCCAAAAGAAAATAAAGACTACACTACATACTACAAGTATACCCTTATACTATCTAAAGACAACAATTGTAGTCTTGTTTGTCGACTTTGGATCTGTGCTAGAGCTACCAAGTGAATTTGTGTGATGAAGTGTTGTAGTGTGCTAGGGTTTGTAGAATAAGGGGGAAGAAGAAGAAGAAGAAGAGGAAAAGAGAAAAGGTTATAGTAGAAATCGTATGGAGAGTCATTTGGTCTCTTACATACGTATTCTATATATCCAAAAGAAAACAAAGAATACATCACTACTATTACAAGTATACCCTTATACTATCTAAAGATACATACATATTCTAAATTGATGCAGACAACATTATGCGACTTGTGTATGTGCCACCACATAAGAGAGCAAGGTTCAAGTCTTGTGTTATGTATGGGTCCTTTTAATTATTTAAGGGGTGGGTTAAATTTGTAATAAGGCCAATAGTGCCATGATTAGTTTATTTTTTTGGGTTTTTAGTTGTAATCCCGTTTTTCACTTTGGACCCTGTTTTTCTATGGCCAAAACTTGACTTTTTTACTTGATTTTGGTGATTTTAAATGGGTTATTTAGTTACATTTCTAATAAGACTAAGATTGTACAAATTTGAGGTGATTTGGGAAAGTTATAATCAAATTACCAGGAGTAGTCACTAAAAACGGGAATAGTGTTTTTTAAAAATTTTAAGTTTTAATTTTTAGGAAAATAAGTTTTTAAAAAGTTTTATGCTTTTAGAAAACTTGACTAGCAAGTTTAGGATTTTAGGAAGTTTTTAATTTTGACAAGTTTCCATTTGCTTAAGGTTGTAAGCCTATTTAAAGGCAAACCCTCCTCCATAATTTGATAGTGAAGAATAAACAAGTTTTTGAAGATTTGGATGTTCTCAATGTGTGACTGTAGTCATGTTCTCCTTCTCCAAGGGTTGATGCGACTCATGGCTCCCCTCTCTTCTTCTTCCATAGGTGTAGTTACAAACTCCCTTTCTTCTTCAAGGCATATCTTTATTTTTTTTCATTATCTCTAAGTTTCTTCTTAAGTTTCTTTTTCTTTTTATATTACTCTCTTCTCATTGTTTCCGTCATTATTTTTCTTTGTCGAACCTTTACTTTTTCTGAAATTCTTTAATTTAACCCATCAAATCTTATCGGAATTTTATGAAATTTTAATCGTAGAACCCTGAAACACGTTAGAAACAACCATAAAAATTTTACAATTTTCTGACGCATTAGAAGGGCAGTTGGGTAATTTTCGGATTTTTTGTCCAAAATTACAAAAATACCCTTTTGGGCTCTTTTCTTCTATTTTCTCATCTTCTTCTGTTCTTTCACATCCTAACCTATTTTTTAAAATTTTATTCTTATATTTCTTGGCTATTTGTGAATTTAAATTTAATTCTTGATTTATTTTAGTTTTGCATACTTTACTTTCAATTATTTGAGGTCTTAGGAATTATTCCACATCAATTTTTGGTATTTTCTCCCTTGTTCTGCATCAGAGCAAAAGCCCAATTCTCTAATAATACCACGAATCCATAACATCTCACGGATCCCATTTGTCATGACTCAAAACTTTACTTTTACACTTGATCTTGCTACAACTGATTGCTTCTTGATACGTTAAGTGATAAAATTACCTCCTACAAATGTGCAGTTGTCAAAAGTGGATCTCCTTTTAGTCACTGATCTTACCCAATCTGCATCTGTAAAGGCTTCAACATGGAGGTCCCTGACCTGGACTCTTCTTCAAATATCTAAGAATGCAGTATACTGCCACAAGGTGCCTTGTTGTAGGGGCATGCGTAAATTGATTGACCACTCCAACTGCATAAGAGATGTCTGGCTTAGTCAAGATTAAATATATGAGTTTTTCTACTAGTCTCTGATAACAACCGATATCAATGAGCCGGTGGTCTTTATCTGCTTGCAATCGGTGGTTAGACTTAATAGAAATCTAACAAGGTCTACATCCCAACATCCCAGAGTTCTGGAGGAGATCTAATATATACTTGTGCTAGGATAGGAGGATACTATTCTTGGATCTAGCAACTTCGATTTCAAGAAAAAAATCTAAGAAACCTTAAATCTTTGATCTCAAACTCCTTGCCAAGAAAACCTTTCAGGTTATTGATCTCACCTTGATCATCTCCTGTAACCACAATGTCCTCTACATAGACAAGACGTACTGTTACCTTCCCTTTTTGATACTTTACAAAGAGGGTGTGATCTCCTTGACACTGTCTATATCCAATTTTGAGCATGACACTACAAAATCTCTCAAACCATGCTCTAGGGGACTGCTTAAGCCCGTATAGAGATTTCTTTAAGCGACATACTTTCCCTTGGCTAGTGGAGTATAGAAAACCAGGAGGTATTCTCATATAAACTTCCTTTTCAAGGTCACCATGTAAGAAAGAATTCTTGACATCAATGGGGAAAGGGGATAAAAGGGGTGAGAGGTCGGATGTTTATGAGGGCTCTACTTCAAGGTATTATTTAGGGGATTTGGATTGAAAGAAACCGGAGACTTTTTAAAGGACAAGAAGAGGGGTGTGAGCATGATTATTGATTCCATTTTGGCTGAGGTGTGCTCTTGGATGATGGTGAATAAGGAATTTAAAAATGTCTCTAAGAGTGACCTTTTGCGCGATTGGGTTTCCTCTTTGTCTATATCTCATTGTAGAAGGGAGAGAAGCACCCGAAAGTGGGTGCCTCCGCCTCTTGGTTGGTTTAAGCTTAACTTTGATGGAGCCTCATTTGGCAACCCTGGGCCTGCTGGTTTCGGGTGTGTTATAAGGAATTTTCAAGGAGATATCATTTACGTGAGATGTGTTCCCATTGGGTGTGAGGATTCTACCAAGGCTGAAGTGATGGGTCTCATTCATGGGTTGAGAATTATTAAGAGTAAGGGAATCAACAACGTTCTGATTGAAGGTGATTCGTCTACCGTAGTTAGTTGGGGGATGTGCCATTCTAGAGGGTCATGGAAGCTAAATCATTTAGTGAGAGAAATTAGGGACCTTGTCACTCGCCTCAAGGTGGACATTCACCAAGTGTCGAAATGCTAAAATACTCTTGCTGACTGTTTAGCTAAATGAGGTGCTGGCCAAGTCGATATTTACAATGGGAATAGCATGCCGGATAGTATAGAGCCCCTGTGAGGGTTGTTCCTGAGGTGTTATTTGTTTTTTTGGTTGGGCTTTGTGGGATCCTAGCCGTGTATTGGTGTTGTGTGTGTTGGTTTTTTTTCTTTTTCTTTTGTTTGTTGTACTGTTCTTTGGGTTTTTTCTATAAAGATTCCGTTATTTATAAAAAAAAAAAAAAAAAAAAGAGCTACCTCATCAGGGAGGAAAAGGAAAAACTTAATTCCAAGACTTTCAATTAATGGTGAAGAAGTGGAAGACTTTGAGGCTATGGCTGAGGAAGCTTCTAGATATTTTTGTCTTTGTAGTACTCTAAGAAAGGAGAAGGTTGATCATTTGATAATCTTTTTTCGAATCCTTTATCAAGAGAAGCAGTGGAGGAGCTTGAAAAAAAATTTAGTATAAAAGTGAAAGATACTATCTTTGAGATGGATAAAGATAAGTCCTTGAGTCTTGATGAATTCTCTATGTTCTTTTCCAAGAATGTTGGGATACTAATAAAGAGGACAATATGAGGTTGTTTAAAGAATTTTATGAGAGGGGTGAGATGAGCAAGGCCATGAAGTCTACTTTTATTGTCCTCGTTCCAAAAAGAGATGATGCCTCTCAGCTAAGGAATTATAGACCTATTAGTTTGGTGAGTAGTTTGTACAAAATAATCTCCAAGGTCTTATCTATATGTTTGAGAAAGGTTATGGGGGAGATCGTGTCAAGTCAAGCACTCAAATTGCTTTTATTTACAGAAGGCAAATTATGGATGGAATATTAATTGCAAATGAATGTGTGGATATAAGGAAAAAGTCTAGAGAGAAAGGTGTGGTTTGTAAGCTTGACATAAAAAAAAGGTTTATGATTAAGTAGATTGAGATTTTCGTTTTTGGGTTCTAAATAAGAAAGGGTTTGGAGAAAGATCGATTAAATGGATGAAAGGGTGTATTAAGGAGCTTTATTTTTCTATATTGTTGAATGGCACTTCGAAAAGTCTTTTCAAGTCCTCAAGGGGGTTAAGGCAAGGAAACCCGTTATCTCCCTTCCTTTTCTCGATAGTGGTTGATGGGCTTAGGACTATTCTGAGGAGGGCAGAGAAGGTGGATCTGGTGGAAGGTTTTTAGGTCGGGGATGATAGGGTTATAGTGTCTCACTTCCAATTTGTAGATGATACTATTCTATTCCTCAATGTAGATAAGGTGAATTTGAATAACACAATCTTGCAAATTTTTTAAGTTATTTCATGGTTGAGTATAAATATGGCAAAGTCATGCTTGGCAGGAATTCATGTGGATAATAGTCAAACCTTGGAGATAGCTGATGTTATTGGATGTAGGGTGGTGGGTATGTGGCCCTTAACCTACAACAACTTTCCTTTCGGGGTTACTCAAGATCAGTCACTTTTGGGATCCAGTGGTGGAAAAGGTCTCTAAAAAGTTCTTGTTGGAAAAAAACGTATATCTCATTGGGTAGTAGAAAAATGTTGATAAAAGTGGCTTTATCCAACATTCTTGGGTAGTACATATCCCTCTTTAAAATGCCTAATACTATGAAGGAAAAGATGGAGAAGTTTCAACATGACTTTTTATGGGAAGGAAATGAGGAGAAACAGGATCATCTAGTAAATTGGAAGGAGGTGATGAGAATAAAAGAGCAAGGGGGCATGGAGATAGAGAGATTAAAGGTGAAAAACATGGTGTTTTTTGGAAAGTGGCTATGGAGATACGCATTAGAATATGACAGTCTTTGGCATTCCATTATTTGAAGCAGATATGGAACCAATCTGAACTTGTGGGATTGCAACCTCTTGCTTCCATCTTTCCATTCTTTAAAATGGAAATATATTATTAACCTTGCTCCTTTGTTTTACCCTCATAACTGCGTTGCACTTGGCAACGGTTCAAAAATCCATATCTGGAAGGACCTCTAGTGGGGAAATCCCACCCTTGATTTGGTCTATCCCCACCTTTTTCGTAGATCCTCCTAGAAAAATGGGGTACTCATTGACATTTTATCCCTAGATTCATTTAGGCTGAATTGGAACCTCAAATTTACCAGGGAGGTTTATGATTGGGAGATTCCATTGGTAGGTAATCTTATGGAGAATTTAAAGGAGGTTTATATTTCAAATGATGAGACAGATATATGGATTTAGACCCCTTTATCAGATAGAATTTTCACCTCCAAATTCTCTCATGTAATCAATCTTTTAGTCCTTCATTCTCCTATCAAAAAGTGTGGAAATCCACTGCTCCTCCTTGTGTAAAGGCCTTTACTTGGGTGGCTTCTCTAAGAAAGATAAATACCATGGACGTGCCTCGACATAGGCGCCCTTATATGGCAATTTCCCCAAACATGTGCTGACTTTGTGAAAGGATGGGGTATCAATCATATGTTTATTCATTATAGTTTCGGACCAAATGATCCACACTTGGATCACTAATCCATGATCCGATCAAATCCCATATCAGTTTTGGGCCTCAACAATCCGAGTTTTGAACCATGCCTCAGAGAGAGTACGAACAAGAGAGTCCCAAACGGCCTTAGTGATGTAGAATAGGTTGTAGAGCTTCTCTTAAGCCTTTTCTCAAACACTTAAAATGCTCAATAAATACCCAGCAGAAAATTTAATGGAGAAAAGTCATGATTACCTTCAATTCTCAAGCAAAGAAGACCTCCCTATGATTCATATAGATGATGCAAGTAGTCCTTGCACTGTTGGCCATGCCCAAAAGAGGAATTCTTCAAAAACCTACAAGAACCAATAGTATCCAATCTGGCTGTAAGCTTGGGGGTTTGATTTTGCAAGGCAACAGCTTGGATCTTTATAAGGAAAATATTTCTTTATAAAAGAACAATGGGGAAGATGATCTAGGGTGGCCGGCAGCTATATGGAAAAGAAAAGAGGGGCTTGAGATGGGTGGTTTTAATGAGTTTAGGACGTTTCTTGAATTTTCTGCAATGGGTTAATGGAGGTGCTAGCCAATTGATGCAGAATGATGGAGGAAGCTAGGGTTTATGGAGGGGATTTAAGAGATGTGATGGGGTGATGGAACAAAACGTATGAAGGTGTGTTGCAGGCTGTGAGAGGTATAGAATCAAGAAAAACCAATAAAAGAGAAGGAAAAAAAAGAAGAAAGAAATGGCTCACCTCTAGGAGCAATCCTACTTTTTACTCTAGCAATCCCACATAGAGCATTCAATGGAGAGGAACCATTGAAAGAAGAAAGCAGCCACCATGAATGGACAACCCTAAAAAACGTGAGCTTCAAAATTTTGATTAATCTTCATTGCTGAAAAATAAAGAGGCCTGAATATATACTCCTCTTAGGGTTACATTAAACCTAAAGCTAATGGGCTCACTTAGGCCTTATTATATAAAATAAAAGAGAAAAAAAAACTACTTATGACCCCACAAGATGGGCTGGTCGGCCAGGCCAAAAAACCCCCCATATTGGACTTTATAATATAGCCCAAAACAAAAATAATATACCAAATATGTCCCCACATGTAAACAAACATAAAGGACTCAAATTGGGTACAAATAAGGCCCAACAAAAGACACTAACTTAAGCCTAAAACCAACAAATAAAAGACTCCTACTACTCCATGGACCTCCTCCAAAACATGTGGGACCCACACACCTACTCGAACCAAAGTGGTATCACCGCGGGCCTCCTCCTACGGTATTGGAGCCTATAAAGCTGCATAAGTCTGATGTCCTCATCATTTAGCCAAGGAAAGAAACAAGCACATCTTGCTAATAGACAGCTTCATTAAATGGATCAACCATGACATAACCAAGGTATCTCCAGCCTTCCATTTTGCATAGGCAAGGTCCTCATGCTTAGGGGCCTTAGTGTCCCCCGTAATATATCCCCACTTTCCGTGACCCCGAATAGAGATCTTCGCAGACTAAGACCAAGTGAGAAAGTTTATACCATCCAACTTAACCGTAGTATGAGAGCATTATACGTCTCAATAAGACTGCTCCCAAAAACACGACTAACCCAAGTAGAGGAGGATTCACTAACAACCGACAAGATATTCCAATACCAAAAATCAGACTGAAAAATAGCACAAAGACGAGAAGAATACCATAACCAAGTGTTACAATTTCGGTACACAAATAACCAAAGAGCACATTGTTGTAAGAAGTCCAACAGCCACAACCTAATTCAAACAACAACCCTACTACGACACCACACCTACAGAATCAAAGAAATGTATTGTTGGCTATACCCACAAACAAGCACAAAGAAGCAAAAGAACACATGACTACAAAGTCCGATAGGAGCAGCACACTAATATCACATCTGAGAAACAACAAGGAACATCCATAAAGCCACAAAAGGGCAAAACAGAGCACATAAGCATAATCTACATAATGGAAGTCATAAAGGTTGGCGGCAACAGATGGGCATTAGAATCCCTCAGCATGGTATCAAATATCTCAAAATATCTTAAATATCTTCCGACATATGTCCATGTCTACCAGGACCGACACGATATATTCCTATACCGACACGAAAC
>JAOXJP010233332.1:0-10333 GCA_025762735.1 Platanus orientalis | reverse complement strand
CCTTAATGTTGTTTGACTAAATTAAGGATACTGGGCCCCACAACCTAAGGATAAGAATCCCATAAGGATCTGACACCCCTTAGGGTTACTTTGACTTTTCAAATACTTCACAAATAGAGGTACCCACGTTCAGATAGGGTCCTATAACTTTTTTGGAAGTGGGAGAAATGCATAGAATTATAGAGCAAGTGTGGATACTTTGGAGACCGGGTTAGATTAGATTATTGTGTCTAGTTAATTCATTGAGGTAATTCTATACTTCCTTTAAGATTATATCTTATAGATTCAGATGGTGATAATGGGAAAATATATTTAGATATATGATTGATCAATGAACTTTGCTAAATTTTATGTTCAATAACGGTAATCTTCTTTTCAGGGAGTATGATCCATAACCATAGTGAGATGAGACTGAGTATCCCCCACATACGAAGTAGCTCCCTTAGAGGTCTCAGACCTCTGGTGCTTTTGTGGCGAGGATTTAACCACCTCAACGTATGTCCTTGGAATCGATGGTGGGGATGTGGGAGTGGTGACATGAGCAACTCCCTACTGAACCATTCATTGTCGATTCATGACCAATATGGTGTATATCCAGGAGCCAACGTTGTTGGTGTTTTGCATAGTAATAGATTTTATATGGGAGAGATATTTTATTTTAGCAATGCTACAAATCTTGCTAAGCCACATATTAGAGGAGAGAAGTGTCCCACTAGGCATGCCAGATATTTGTATATACCAAATTTCGTAGTGTGTACCAAATTACCCATTAGTTTAGAATGGTTTTATTCATATTTGATGGATTCACACTTTTCTAAATTTAGTAAACCAAATCCGTTAATTTTATCTCTTCCATATAAGGGAGGGAAAAAATCTTCAGTTAAGTCTTACAAGAAAAATATAAAAATGTACAAAAAAAAGCTTCATGATACTTATAAAACTTATTGTAATTATTATCATCACCTTGCTGAAGACATCTGTAGGTTTTCTATCTTCCCTTCGTAATTGTTTGACCTGGTTGCAAAGACTATCTAATGATTGTGAAGTGAAGTCAAACTTAAAAAGTCCTTAGCCCATGCATAAGATCTCATATTTATATGAAAAATGAGGTGGTTATGTGACCCTTATTTTTGGGGATCAAACTCTATCCTTCATGAGTAAATCTCAATCTTTATATGTCTACGAATGGTTGCCATGTGGCTTGATTCCTATCCCAAGGATATGATGATATTCTGGATGTGTGATAAGCCTTATCATTAACGGTTTTAGGTGTATTTCAAAGTGTTTGAATTCATCTGGACTCCCAACCCTATATGATTCAAATTGTATTCTTACACATAACTAGATGTTTATCTTTGATTGTGATTTGACATTGCTCATGAATCTTGGGGATCTGCCACATGTCAATTCTGGATGCTACGCTTAATATTTTGAATGATTTTGGTTTTCGCAGGTGAACTTGGTCCCCACAGATGAATTCTTTCTGAGCGAGCTATATTTGTTGTATTAAACACCTAGCGTGGGTATTGCCACATGTCACGGTCTTGTAGCTCCATAAACTTGATTAAATGGGATCTAACTCGATTTCATCTCACTGCCCTTGATTTGATCGGGTAACATATATCTTTATTCTCTCCAGATTAAATCCGTGCCAACACTATATGCATGTATAAAATAACACTATTTACATAAACTATAGTATTATAATAATACTATACATATAATTCGGTTCATTTAATTGAATCAGATAGACATGGTTTCATATTTGCTTTAAGTAGACATGAACATGAACTGAATATGGATAGTAAACGGATATTTGCATCCCTATAATTCACTCATTTGGGATTTGAGAGGAAATTATCACAATTATGATAAATTTGGGTCATACAGAAAAGGGAAAGGATCTTATACACCCAAATTTGTTTCTCTCCCGTGTCCCTAAGGATCTTATACACCCAAATTTGTTTCTCTCCCGTGTCCCTATGCCACAGGCTGACACATGATGGGTTTTTTGAATCTGGTGTCTTTAAATAAGGAGCAAATGTTCATTTGAACACTTTTTTAATGGTTTTAACTCTATAAACCCCAATTTTTTGAGAGTGAATTGTATCCACTCCTCTCTGACCCATGTTGGGGGCGGGCAAATCAGCGCTAACAAGTGAAATGCACCCTCCAAAAAGTGAAAATCACTTGTCTGATGTGCCTGTCCCTTGACATGGGGTAGAGATGAGCGTTTGTTAGAGGAGCATATACAGTCCACCCTCCAATTTTTTTGAGGGACGAGCTCGCGCTCAGGAGGTGAATATATCTGTGCTTGGAAGGGAAGGGTGCATATCACTTTTCAGCGTTGATATACCTGTCCCCGGAACTGTCAGCATCTTGTACGAATTTCATGTGTGCTTAATCTTATGCTGATAAAACGTGCAGATGTGGGACGTGGCCACATGCCGGAAAAGATTAGGTATGAAATTTGTTTTTCTTGATGTCTTAAATGGCATCAGGGATGAACACATCAGCATTGAAAAGGGATAAACATCCTCAAAAAGTGAAAATCCCTTTTCTGCACCGATGCATCAGTCCTCTGATGTCATTCTAATACATCAAGAAAAGCAAATTTCCGTACCTAATCCCAGCCAGTGCCAGGCTTATCTCCTTTTCATTTTTACGGAAAATGCAACAGAACTAACAAAATCCAAATCCCAACCCCCATACTTTTCACTCCCAAGTCTCACCTCATTCGGCTACTTAGAACAACGAACGGCGAAGCACCCTTCCGGCGATTGGCGAACCCTCTTTTTTTTATTTTTATTTTCTGGCTTTGGTGAACCACAGCGACTGGTCATTTATGTACTGAGTAAGTTCATTTCTTTTTTCTTTTCTTATTTCTCTTCTGCTTTTGGTATTACCCTCTAGCCCCATTGTCTTCTCATGGTGAGTAGAGAAAAACTGGCCACCTCCTGAATTCTCGCGTGTAGAAACCCAGACTTACGCTAATAATTTTTTGATTTCAGCTTGCTATGTGGTTAATGTTTCGATGGGTTTTAACCATAAACATGGGGTTCAAACCCATCTTCACATGCTAACAACTATATACTTACTTGCTTGTTAAAAAAACAATATTGATTCTGCCTATATTCTTCCGAAATCGGTGGGTTCATCTCTCAACTCAGAATCATTAATGAGTTTTACTAGGATTTTTACTCTTATTTTGCATATTTTTTGATACTCGCCTTTTGTCTTTGGCTTAGTGTCTCTTTGTCTTTTTTTTCGCTTTTTAGCCTTTGGGGATTTCTCATCCCTTTTCTCTTAATCAAATTTAACATTAAAAAAAAAAAAAAAAAAAAAAAAAAAAAAAAAAAAGAAAAAAAATTATAGTTTTTTTTCCCTTAACTGTAATTCTCTTCAGGACTCTCGCAGATGCATATGTAGTAGTCGGCACTGTAACTTCAAGCAAAATCCTAAGTTGAACATCACTAATAGATATGATATCTCTATCAAGAACTTGGCTCTTTAAAGGTGTGGTTTACTATATATATTACTTTCTTTTGTTTTTGATGAATAAGTTTGATATCTCTATATTTCCTCAGCAGGTTAGTAAGGAAATGGGTTTATTTATATCCTTCCCTTTTTTTTCTTGGCAGATAGAGGACTGGAAGGTTTGGTTAGTGTTGATGGCTTTCCTGTCGGGCAATCCTCTTTTCAACACTTCCAGGTTTGATTATTTCGGACAAGTTGTAATAGTTTTATGTTTGACAAAACCATATAAAAGAAATAAATACAAATGTATATATATATATATATATATATATATATATATATATATATATATATATATATATTCTGTGTTGGAAAATTTATGTTGTATTTGTTCATATTACGTCAAGAAAATGAAGAGGTTAGTATCTAAATAAAAGCATTGTATATCAAGCAGAGTGTCAAGTTTTTGGATGGCTATGGTTCACTCATTTGGCTACTTGTATATTTCTGCCCTAGTGGTTGTGAAAACTGGTGCCATAAGGAGGTCTATCCCTGAAAACCCTAATGAGGCTGTAAGAATCTACCTTGGAGAAGCTTACTACCCTAGGGAATTTAGAGAGGAACTTTAACATGTAGAATCTAGATAAGAGAATAAACTTAGTGTCCACAGTTTGGTGAGACATATTTAAGCATCATGTATTCATTTATGTACATTTTGTGTGTGACAATGATACGTTATCAATCAGGTGACAGTCTTTTGGCCCTGCAAAGCCTAATTTGATATCAGAACTTTGTTTAAACTGATACCATTTCAACATCATGCATTCTTTCACCTCTTAGACTTAAGCAGGCTGTTGTCCATCACTCCCCAGTCCAGAAATCTGATGTCTATCTTCAATGGCCTCTTTTAAGTTGCTACCCTTAGCTTGGGCTTCTTTCCTGATGAAAGATAGATCCTTAATAGAGCTTATATGCACATTTTGATCAACACCTTGGGATTGAGGGCATCTGATTTAGAGGGATGATCCAAGAATGATCAAATCAATGTTTGGAATCAAATGGATGAAAACATTTAGAAGAAGAATCAAGAAATCAAGAAAATTCATACAATCTGTCTAAAATCAAGAACAATAGGTTTTCAAAATTTGGAGCATACAATGAGAGGATACTAGGGGACACATTGCTACCCACTTATGTATATCCCTTGGAAGTGTTTTTTTTTTAATTATAAAAAAGTAAAAGAAAAATAGGCTGTAGTTGTACGGTTAGAAGGGGTGGGTTTAGGGTTCAAGAAATGTGATTTTAAAGAAAGTGAGGGATTTAGGGTTCTTAGTATGAGATGATATTAATAGGTATGAGGAGGCTATGCTTAAAAGGATTTATGGTTTGGATGGGTGATTTGAGAGAAATTTGAATTTTAGTGACTGTTCTAAAAATTCTGCATCCAAACAATTCAAGAAAATATGAAAGAAAGAAAAGAGTAAAGGAATAAACATGTTGATGAAAGAAGTGATGGGGGAATTAATATAAAGAAGAAGGAATTTTAGAAGAAACTAATGGATGTGGGGATGGACTACATGAGTGAGAGAAAAGGAGAAGAAAAAAGAGGAAAGAAGAGAAAGTAGGGAAGACTCACCTAGGAAATCGTGAGGGTTAGAGAGGAGAGAAAGAGGTACTCTACGAGTTGCTCCAGCTAAATTTCTTTTCTATTCCATCAACTGATTGTACATGAGGTCTTTATGACTATTTATAATAAAAACTCGAAATTGGACCAAAATACCTTTCCCTTGTACGGTTAATCCAAAAAAGCCCAACAAAATCCTAAAAAATCCTAAAAGCATTCTTAAACTATTCTAAATTAATTTTAACCCCTCCCTAAGACTCATATGACCTTATTACATCAATCCCATTACTAAAACCTTCATAAAATAAAAAGAAAACAACTAAATAATTCATAAAACAAAAAATCAAAGGGAAAATCTTGTGGACAACACTATGTCTTCTTCTTGCATCCTTTGTTCTTGATCTTGAGTTTCTATAATGGTTGGACTTTCTCAAACCAAGTTAATGTTACCGCATCATATAGCTTAGAGTTTCAAGTAAGAAGAGAAGGAGAGGGAAAAAAAGAAGAATGGAGAGGAATGCGTATAGATAATTGTATTTTACTCTCATATACTTTTCTATATTATAAAAGAGAGATATAATACAATAATACATGAAAGGGGTATTTATAAGTATACCTCATACAATATTAGATATATGTACCCGTGAAAGTATGGTCCTATATACCCAAACACTATAACACTCACCTCAAGTTGGGATGTAGATGTCATGCATATCTAGCTTGCCAACAATCTTACTAAAACTACGACTACATAGGCCTTTTGTGAATACATCTGCTAACTGATCTTCAATCTTCACAAATAGAATACATATTTTCATAGTTTGTAACTTTTCCTTAGTGAAATGTCTGTCCACCTCGATGTGGTTGGTCTTAACATGTTGAATTGGATCATGAGCAATACTAATGGTGGCTTTATTGTCACAGTGTAACTGCATATGACTTTGGGAGTTGAACCGCAACTTTCTCAGGAAGCCACAAATCTATAACATTTCAAAGATCTTGTGAGCCATAACTCTAAACTTAGCTTCAACACTCGATCATGTTACAACGGTTACCCCCAAGTAACTAGGTTATCCCCAACAAAGGCACAATAGCTTGAATTAGACCTCTCATCATTCATAGACTAACCCAATCAACATCTGTAAAGGCTTCAACTCTCAGTTCCTTCTACCTATCATCATTTAAGAGCCCATGACTAGGACTCTTCAAATATTGCAAAATACGGTATGCTGCCTTAAGATGCGATGTCGTGGGAGTATGCATGATTTGGCTAACAACTCCAACAACATTAGAAATGTCTAGTTTTATGAAAGTTAAGTAAAAAAGCTTGCCTACCAATTTTTGTTACCTACCAATATCAATGAGCTGGTGGCTCTCGTTTGTTTGCAAGCGATGGTTGGACTCAATGAGAGTCTCATAAGGTCTACAACCCAACATCTCAGAGACCGGAGGAGATCTAGCATGTATTTTCCTTGGGTTATGAACATACCATCCTTAGATCTAACAACCTCAATCCCAAGAAAGTTTCTTGTCTAGAAAACCTTTCAAATTGTTGGTCTCACATTGATCATCACTTGTAACAATAATATCATCCACATAGACAATGAGAGCTGTCACCTACTCTTTTTGGTGCTTTACGAAGAGGGTCTGATCCGCTTGGCACAACTTATAGCCATTCTTGAGCATGACCCCATGAAACTTTTCAAACTATGTTCTAGGAGGCTGCTTGAGGCCGTAGAGAGCTTTCTTGAGACAACAAAACTTTCATTTTCATGTAGAATATTGAAAACTAAGAGACAAACTCATGTAAACTTCTTTAAGGTTTCCATGTAGGCAGACATTTCTGACAAGTAGCAATGACACTCCCTGATTAGTAGTAACGACATGGGTTAATATACAAATGGAATCCATATTTGCCATGGAGCAAAGGTTTCCTGATAATCAACCCTATATGGCAATGTATAGCCCTTGGCCACCAATATAGCCTTGTATTGCTCCACTATGCCATTAAGTTGTAATTTCACAAAGAACACCCATCTGTAACCTATAGGCTCCTTCCTCTATTGCTCTTTTTCATTGAGATTGAGAGAGAGCTTGAGATACATTGTAAGGAATAGAAATAGAGGACAAAGAAGTGGAGAAAACCCTAAACTTAAGAAATAAAAAATCAGATTAGACATGGTTAACAATAGGATGCTGAATATAAGAACGAGTACCTTTCCTAATAGCAATAGGAAGATGTGAATCATCATTAGGCATAGGGGAAATAATAGTTGGAGACGAGGTGACTAGTTGGAGAGGTGTATGAGATTCAAGGACAAAGGCAACTCTTTTCTTATATCGAACAAACATGTGAGTGAAGTCTTCTACCCAAGCCTTCTCTCGGGTGATTTTCACTGGTTCTTTCTCCTTTGAACAACTACTTGTGTCATCTCTCCTTTCCTATTACATCCATCAACATAAAAAACTTATGGAGGAATTGGAAGGGGAATAGTCAACTCATCTTTTCTTGCATGTCTACTCTTGCCTTGAAGATGAGGCTAACAACTGAATAGGATGAAAAAGGGAGACAATATCATGAAAGGTAACATCCATGGAAATAATGCGTCCCCAAGTAGAAGCATGATAACATTTGTAGTCCAACTTGGAGCTATCAGACTTGGAAACATGAACATAGCAATTGCGACCAAACACTCTAGGTGGAAGATACGACTTAAGAGAACATGAGAGAAGCTCAAGGGGACATTTAAAGCCCAAAATGCGAGAGGGGCATCTCAAGGAGGTGCCGGTTCTTTTCTTAGTGACCCCATTTTTATTAGGATTACGTAGACAAGTAGTTTGATGAAAGATATATTGCTGTGAGAGATAAGGGAAAAAGACATGAGACACATATTCCCCACCATTATCCGAGTGAAGAACCTTAATGTCAGTATCAAACTGAGTTTCGACCAATTTGTGAAACAACTGAAAGGCCGAAAAAAACATTATTCTTAGATTTCAACAAGTAAATCCAAGTAGCCTTGGAGTAATCATCAACAAAGGTGAAAAAATAATGGAAGGTAAAAAAAGAGGTGATAGGGCTGGTCCCCACACATTGGAATGAACATAGGAAAATTGAGTGGTATTACTATTCATACTAGGAGAATAAGAAGAACGACAATGCTTAGCTAACTTTCAGGTTTTATAGTGAAAATCTGAAATGTAAGAACATAGGCCCGATAATAGTTTTTTCAGCATGGGAAAGGAAATATGTCTAAGACGAGAATCTCATCGAAGAAGCTAATTATGGGGGGAAGAAGAAGACTGCAGAGCTGTAGGGGATGATGATGGTGTCTGTTGAATTGCAAATGCAACCTATGGACAACCATCCATAAGGTATAACCCCTGATCCTCATGGCCTCTACCAATCGTCTTCCCCATCTTCAAGTCCTGAAAGACACAGTACGAATGAAGAAATGTAACATTGCTATTCAAAGTTTTAATTAAAATGACTAATAGAAACAAAATTTAACTTAAAATTAGGAACATGAAACACAAAGGACAAAGGCAAGGAAGATGCAAGGGGAATACAACTTGTATTAACTACATAAAACAATGAGTCATCAACAATACGTACCTTGTCTCTACTAGAACAAACCTGATAAGAAGAAAAAAGGGTAGACATACCAGTCGTACGATGAAAGGCCCCTGAATAAATGATCTAGGGATGACTGGGCAGAGAGTTTGGATAAGAGATGGAAGTACCAGTACATGTAGAAGGAATACTAGCAGGTTGAAACTATGCCAAGTCTCCGGATAAAGGTTATTTTTGCCGGAGAAAAACTGAAAAACTAGAGACAGACATACTTGCGACAATCACTTCAAAGATGCAGAAACACTACAATAGAGAGTATTAACAACCAACAAACAGCTCAAATACACTGTTACCAAGGATTGCACCACACCACAATAGACCCAATACACCACGAATCAAGGCAATAACCAAGAATCTCTCCAAGCAGTTTAAAGGCAAGCACAAGAGCTCACACACATAACTTCCATTATTTAAATCCACATGACCCAAGATTATTGTAGAGAGGAATACACTACCAATGAACACATGGCACACCGAGAAGCTTCAAAGAGCCAAATCTCAACAAAAAATACAGCTGTTACACACCACCAACATGGGTTCTAAACGTTGCACAATGAGGGGGCTAATTATTACCCCAAGAGCAAACAATGTAAATGCTGAATCTAAAACGTGACAACACCAAACCACAAGAAGTATGACCAACACTGCTGTAAGCAATCACAAAGCACTGCAATGGCCTTAATATACCACAATGAGGAGCTGCTAGAGCTTCACACGATACAAACACCACACTACACTGTAGTAGAAGAACACACATCACAGGCAAGACCCAACACTGTTACTAAATGTCACAAACACTGCAACCGGCAATAAAGAACCACTGGGAAAGCTTCAAACACTCACAACAGTGTCAACATACGTCAAAGAGACCTTCTGCAGGGACTGCCGAGTGGCTAACCACAGCCAAAGTACACATAGTAGCCCACAAAAATCCTCAAACAGCATAGAAAGAGCAAGAAATGGAAAAAACTTAACTCCACAGTTTATTAGCAAGACAAAATGACAAGAAGGAAGATTATAGTCAACACATAGGAGTAATAACTTGCTTTAGAATCACGACAAAAAACGAAAAAAATTCGCACAAAGAGGGCTAGGCAGACCTACTCCACGAGATTGAACATATCTCATTCAAATCTCAACCAAATGGAGTGACACTTGTTCCAAATGAAAGATTGGTTAGGGAAAAACAATTTTCCCCAAAAAAACCAGCCAACAACTCCCTGTATGAGCAGATCAAATAGAAACTCCAGATCTAACGAAGAGCAATGTTATACCCAAAATTGGCATAACTCTCTCAATACTCCTCGGAATCAAACAAAACTTGTTTTTATTAGCTTTTGAATCAAAAACCGATGCTAGCACACCTTATCCCATCGATCAACAAGGCCTTACACAAATCAGATTTAACAATTTCTTAAAATTTGAAAAAAATCTCCAAAAATCACAAAAAAATAATTAAAAATCAAGAACTAACTCAAATGACCTTGGGATTTATACAAAAATATCTCTGAATGTCGCACTGATTCACATCAACAAATTTCAACTTACATAACTTGTACGACTGTTGATGTCAGCGTACGACCTAATTATTGTTGTTC
>JAOXJP010233331.1:0-10334 GCA_025762735.1 Platanus orientalis | reverse complement strand
ATTTAGAAGTTTTTTATTCATTTTTGTTATTTCTAATTAATTAATTATTTCGTTTATTCTACATTTTATTTTATTTTTAATTGATTTACTTTTTTGAGAAGCAAGTTTCTTGAAGTCATCACGATCAATCATCTTAAGCCATATTTTTTTTTACTTAGATTTTTATTTCATTATTTTATTGTTATTATCTTTTTGTATCTTAGATACCATTGTCATAAAAACTGAATCTATTTTTTTTCTATTTATCTCTTTCTTTTATCTTATATATTTATTTTTAATTATGTTTGTGATAACGTGCTTCATGAACCTTATGTTGCCTTTTGTATATGTCAGTTTTTATTTAGCTACAAGGAAGAGCGGCTCCAAGTATGCATTCCAATTTTTTAATTTATCTATTTATTTATTTTTATTAGATAACATTTAAATAGATTGCTTGGTAAATAATAAAATTACTTTTATATACACTCTATAGACATGCACTAGTTAGTTAGGGTAAAACACTTGCACATGCATGACATGTTTCTTTAAAATAAAACACACCCATGCACACACCATATAGAGAAATCTGACTATAAGTTTGAACTAGTCTAAGTAGGTAATCACATGTGTGGATGGACCAGGGTGCTTAACACCTTCTCTGGTCTATAATCGAACCACTTACCTAAAACCTTAAGAGCCGACTAGTTCAAAATGGAGTATAATATTTAAAAATGAATAAAAAAGAATTTATTTTCTCAAAATAGATGTCCAGTGACGTCTTAAAAAAGGCTGGTGGTGACTCTAAACCATCGTGGGTTAGGTCCATGATGAGTGAAGCCCTTTTATAAGAGGCCCACCCGTCGTGTAAAATCCGAGGTCCATAGAATGGTGATTCCACTAGGAACTGGTTTAAACCGAAACCAAACCAGTTAAAAAATAGGGTCTAATCAGTCATCTACTAACATGTTTTGGTTCTTGTTGTTGGTGTGTTTATTTCTATATTTTTCTTTAATTGATAATGTAGCATTTATACTTTGTTTATGTAACAACCCCAAATTTCATAACCTTATTTAGTCATGAAACCGGGCTGTTACTAACCGGATCCATATTCCAATAACTATAAAATTTTCACTTTTATCTTAACCTGTATGATTACTTAGAAATTTAATCGTAGACGTATCATATGTAATGGAATGAAATCAATAACTAACATCATAATCTTGAAGATGCAGCAGAAGTAAGCATAAACACAAACCATCTACAACACTAGCCTTCCATTGTCTCAAATAAAACATAAAACTATAAATCTTAAAGTCTAAACTGTAAACTTAATACAACCCATTGTAAAGTTTAATATAACATAAGAGTCTAAAAATAAACTAAAATGACTAGAGGAGAAAGCATCAACCACATGCCTCCCTTTCGACTTCTGGGCACCCCAAGTAGCATACTTGCACTAAATACCACTAAAAAAATGGTATGGATATGTGAGATCCACGGCTCGTAAGTAGGTTCACAAAACCTACAACAGAATCTAGACGGGTAAAGCACAAATCTTTCAATATAAAAATACTGAATATATATCTTCATAGAGAATACACACCAATTTCTAGTATATAGGCATGTGCTAGTGTACATATATCATCTACTAATCTTCATGAAATCTATATGAAATTCCTATGCATAGATCCTAGAGGAGGGTGAATAGGATTATTTAAAAATTCCTTTTAGATTACTCAAAATTCAATTATTGTTTAATTGATTAAATTAATCCCGAAGATAAATTGCAATTGAATTGTGGATAAGTTCTATTTGATGAGTGCAAGGTTGACAATATAAATGATAAATATAAATTCAAACTACAAGCAATCACGATGAACACAAGATATATAATGGTTCGACATGTCGGCTTACATCCACTCTCAAAGGTTCACTACAAAGCTAAATAATTTAATTAAGATTGATAGGATTACAATCAAGGTTAAAATTAACTAAAAGCCTACTCTACTTGCTAAACAAGCCACACCTGGTGTCTCCGACGGTGTGGTCTATGGTCTACTTTTTTGGTGTCTCCGATGGAAGAGCTATGGGTACACACTGCTGGTGTCTCCGACAGTAGTGCCAATTCTTTTGGTGGCTCTGACGGGAGTGGTCTAAATACTTTTAAAAAGTAAAGATAAGAATTACATCTTTGAAGGTTGGTGTTGCCTTGTACACAAGATGGGGTTGCTCCTCCTTGAGCAATATATGACTATAGCTCCCCAATTCTTTCTTGGTTGACTCCTCAAATTTATTAAGCCAAAACTAGTGGGTTGCTCATTTCTTGAGCAAGGTGTGACTATGGAACCCACTTTCTTCTCAAGGGTTTAGACAACCATTGGTTTCTTCCACTTGATGATTTGCCTTAGTAGGAACAAGGTAGAAGTAGGGAATAATCTTTTTGGTATAGATTTTCCTATCTAGGTTGGTGAAGAGATTTCCTAAGAGTTAGAGAACCTAATCTCTCATCATATTCCCAAAACAAGAGCAAGAGAATTCAAGGATAGTTCATGACCATTGCCTTGCTCATTTGAGTTCATTTTCTTATATATTGGATGAAAATGATTCATGACCATTAGATGAGAATATTCTCAAATGGTCAAAAGATTTAGGCCATTGATTAGAAACCCTTTTTTAAAAGATTAGACCGTTATACAGTGTTTTCGCAACTTTGGATTGATCCAAGCACAAAAAATGCTTATAACTTGCAACCCGAGAGTTGTTGGTTTGATCTCGGATCAATCTCAAATAAATCCAAATAAGTTTGGATCAATTTAAATAATTTGGATTGAAGTGGATTGATCTTGGATCGATCCAAATCCCTTGAAATGCCTTCTAAAAATTTAGAAATGCTATAGAGGCTTTCAGATCACCTTTCTATGGTCTGAGAAGGTTCTAAGACCTTTAGGGCCCTTCCTTGGACCCTTGATTCACACTACTCTACATTACTTGATTTACCTTGAGAGAACTTGGAGTAAGTTGTGAATTCCTTCAGGATGATTTGCTGACTCCTAAATTGACCCTTTGAGGCTTTCTTGGCACTTGATGATGATCTTCATGATGCTTGAATTCAAGAGCTTCCTAGACTCTAACATGACTAAACTCATGTCTTAGTCTATATAATACATGTATTTTACAGTTCATGAAATTTACAATACATTTCATTTACACTATACACTCATCATCATGATTCTTCATATAGAAATTATGCATAGTAATACACATGATTCTATTTAAACATGACATTTTTCTCATATCTACATATATTAATATGCATGATTCTACCTATACATGGCATTCTTCTCATATTTACATATGGCGATATGCATGATTCTACCTATACATGACATTTTTCTCATATATTTACATGACAACATACATATCAATATGTATTTACAACCACATGGTCAATATCTTATAATCCATCCATAGTGAAAATACCTAGTGTACATCCCAATGAGCATTTCTATTCATTTCTCATGCATAGACTATACTTTCCTAATATGAATATGCATATGCAAATCATTTCAAGCTAAGCATGCATCATTCTTAAGCAATTAGCAATCATAATAACACATTTGCATAATGAAACACATGAAATTGTACTGCTATATTCAACAAGTCTATCATTATCTGAGTTCTGATCATTCACCTTCTTACTTATTACTTACCATTCATTATGTCTTCATATATCTCTTATTAGCTTCCATTGTCATTGTCTTAATATTTACATTATCACTTTTCTTTAGTCATTTAACACTTTCTTTACTTACTTATATTAAGGACTTGTATTTTCATTAGTAGCTTATACACTTTTTTTGTTTTTCATGAAACTTTCTTTTTTATTTAACTTATGGATCTTTTCTTACTTGTGGAATTTAGACGTTTCCATTACCTTTCCTTAATACTTCTCATTGTTTACATAGTTTATAACTTTACTTTGATTTTGAAGTTTATATGATTTTTCTTTCTTCTTAGCATTCTTTCATTTTTATAAAACTTTTCTTATCTTTTCTTATAAACTTTTATATTCTTCTTATCATGATTTTTGACTCTTTTTATGTGTCTTATAAGCTTTCCTTTCTTCCTTAACATAGTTTTATTCTTAATAGTGGAGTCCCTAAGGTTATTTACACGTACTCATGCTTACTTGAATACTAGGTATCACTTTCTTACACTTTCTCACACTTCCTTTCACTTATCTTACACTTTACATACATTTGGATTCTCTTGCTTACACTTTTATTTCACTTTATACTTTTTTTACACTTTGGTTCACTTTGGCACATTGTATTATAGCCCTAGTTGAAAGACCTTGATATAATATTGCATTCATCTCTAATGGTAGGACCTTGATAGAAAATAGCACATTGTATTTATCCCCATTGATAGGACCTTGATAGAAAATAACACATTGTATTTATCCTCAATGACAAGACCTTGATAGAAAATAACACATTGTATTTATCCCCAATGGAAGGACCTTGACCAGAAATTGATCTTTACATCTTAACTCTTATGCATTGATATTTATATCTTAACCTTTATGTCTTGACATAGATCTTGACCTTTACATCTTGACATTTAAATATTGACCTTTATATTTTGACATTCTTTTTACTTATCTTCTTTTATGTCTCTTGATTCTTTATCCATTCACTCTCTATTGGTTTATGATCAACTTATTTTATCATATCACTACATGAAGCATTCTTTAATCATGATAACAGAAGATATATTATTCACATGTTACATTCATTAACTTAGTAATAGAGAAGACATCTATCACTATAGACATTCACTAGTATCATCAAAAGGCATTCAACTTTATATCATACATTTGTTATTATGATTAGACACATATTCAACATCAACAAATCAATCTCTAACTTACCCAACAAAAAATTATGGAATTTTTGCATGGTATTATGCTTCCAAACACTAGATAATCAATACACTTAACATAAGTAAGATTTTCAACAATAATCATATTGTACATGCTTTCAAATCATTCATAATCCCAATTCATAATTAATTTGGATTACTCCATAGCAACCCCTAAGTAATTTATATGCTACCATTAACTATTTTCATTGTAGTAGAAGTCAACATGCATCATAATCAATTTTTACATATATAATCAAATCAATTTCTTCATTCTTACAATAACATGTTAAGGGATGCTCAACTCTAATTCATATATTCATGCTTTTCATGGCAAACCAAGTTTTTCATGCAGTAATAACTATCATGGAGACTATAGATTTACAGATCCTTAACTTACGTGTTTTCAAAATTCATGGAATCCAATATCCTAAGAAATACATATACATGTAATATAAAACCACTTTTCTTTATAAATTAATTAGGGATTTCTAAGATCCTAGCATGATATGACAAGATCTCATAACAAAACACCACAAGAGTTATGGTTCCTAAGGTCCTAGTAAGGGTCTTCACAAAGATATGAGAAAACATTCATAAATTCAAAGTTTTACCATCACAAGACTTCTAGGACAATAAGAATAAGTAAAAAAGAGAGTAAGCTTTGTGTAATTACTTACTTAAATGCTCTACTTCTTTATCTTAGAGAAATCCTTAAGCAAAACCTATTTTCTTTTGTGGTTTCCTTCTTTCTCTACAACATATAAGGTATAAAATACTCAATACTATGAAATTTTAAGTAAAACCAAGAGGGAATGTCAAAACTCAAGCAAATCTTGTATAAAGGGAAGTCCTCAAGCTTACCTTGCCCAATTTGGAGGTTTCTCTTCCTTTTCTTCCTAAAGTTCTTCTAAACCCTATCTCTCTCTTTTCCTCTTGCTCATTTATTTGTTCTTAAGGTTTTTAGGTTTAATTAGGTTGAGTTCCATCTATTATATAGTCCCCCAAAGAGTCCTAAGTGAAGTAGAACCCTAATTAAAGACAAAATTGAAAGTTTTTAGACCCTAAAATTCGTTTCTTGTAAAATCGGATCAATCTGGCATGTTTCAGGTCATTTTTTTTTTGTAAAAACACAATAGGGTCAGATTGATTTAACAAAAATTGGATTGATCCCTAAATTTGGATCAATTTGACATAATCGGACCAATTCGGAATGGTCGGATTGATCCAGATGACTTTTCTAGATTCAACCCTGTCGCACTAAAATATCCATAACTTCCTATAGAAAACTCATTTTTTGCAAAATGTTTATTGTGTTGGAAATTAGACTTCAAGATATTTCCATACAAATATGAATTATACTCTAATTCACTCAAGATTGGTATTGGTGGGCCTAGGAAGTTATCCTAAATCTATGAGCCTATTAGCACAGACACCTTGTGGGAAAATGGGCATAACCTTCTCTAGGAAACTCCTATTCCTGAACCATTTATTTTGTTGGAAAATAGACTCAAAGATATTTACAAATATGTATGGCTTGTCCTCTATTTAACTCGGGGTTCATACAGATTTTCCTCCAAAGTTACCCCAAATACGCTCTTGGGATAACTTTAGGACTTGACGAGTTCAATGTCGGACTTAGGTTCTACACTTCAAGCTTGGTATAATGGGTTCATAAACCAACCTAAGGTTTGTCAAGAATATGTGAGATGACCATTTTACCCTTACAAGAGTAAAATTACAATTTTTTCCTTTAAGTGGAACGCGGGGCATTACAGTTTGTTAATTTTTATTTTAAACGAGTCTAGGATCAATTAGGGCCACAATTTGCACTGTGCACACATTATAGGGCATCCTTGCAATGCATGTCCTACCGGTATATCTAAAACCTATAGGAGGGGGAATAGATGTTGGTGCCATGGTTACCGCATTTTCTATGACCAAGTGGAAGCCCCCAATTCAAGCCTAGTTCATTGAACCCTACCACATGCGTTAGACATCAACTAGGCTAGATATGAGACACTGACTTAGCTAATCATTAGAAGTCCAGGTCAGAGAGAACCCTCTCTCTATTTGTTTGAATTTATGAGAAGTGTAGATAGTCCAAGTCTTTTTTTTCTCTTTATTTTATTTTATTTCTCTTATGTTTTATTTTATTTTTTTAATTCATATGTATATATGCATTCTCTCATAGATACATCATACTTAAAAAACCTTTTCATGAGTGATAAACTAAACTAGCTTGCACCTAAATCTAGCCTACCTAAGATCAACTAACCCAATTCTAACCACTCTAAAACTCATTGGCCTAGAGATAGCCCAAAATCAACCAAAAACTTAAGCCATTTTAAATTAAAGTCGCCTAATCAAGGCCATCCTTAAACCATTAAACCTAATCCTAATACATCTAAGTTAAGAATTAAAGTAATTCAATATGAACAAAGTTAACTCAAACCAATTTAATTCAACCCTAACTAAAATAGTTCTAACCAAATCAACTTAAAACAAAACCAATCCAAACTAGGCTAATGAATCAAACGAATATGGTGAATCCAAAAAAGGTCAATTCAAACCAAACCTAGTCCAATCAGCTCAAACTACAATTAAACCAAGCCAACTCAAACTTAGACAACTTGTAAAAGACTATAACACTTAAAAAAAAGCCAACTCAAACTAAGTGAATTTGAACCAAATAAAAAAACAAAATCAACTCAAACCAAGTTAATTAAAGCAATACCAAGTCAAATAAATTTTAACTAAAACAATCCAACTCGAAAAGAGTTAACCCAAAATGGGTTAACCATGATTAAATCAATTTAAACCAAATTTATTCAAATCAAATTAAAAAAATTTAAATGGGCCAACTCAAATTAAACCAACCTAAGAATATTCATCCAGCCAAACAAATAACCTGAATTGATTAAGACAACTTTAACCAAAACCGCTTAAATGGCAACAAACTGACTAAAGACATGAACTGAATCATTAACCGCTACTGCCACTATTAAGGGGCACAACATGTCATCTTTTTTTTTAGTATGATTTTTAAAATTTTTACGTAGTTTTAAGGGCTTGGACCCTAGGACATATTTATTTTCACGTACAATTTTTATTAATTTTTGTTCTACAAGTTTTTAATCATTTTAAGGGAACCCAACTTATGATTTTTTTTCTAAAAAAACATTGTATAAAAGCTTCAAGTTCTAATGATAATCATGTTAATAACATAGGAGAGTCAACGTGGTCGAGACAAAAGTTCTCTAGGAGACTTGGTACTTGTAAAGATCTTGTATTTTGCTACCATGGAAAGCAATCACTTGCAAGGAGACCCATTTTCCTCACAAAGTGGTCACATGATGGAGGCAATTGAAAGAATCAAAAGAGATATCAAGAAGTTGAAGGAGACACATAAGCTAGGAGTCACTGATTTCCAAGACCTATGCCTTTTCCTTGGGGTAAAATTGCTAGATAATTTTTGCTTACCCAACTTCGAGAAATTCAATGGTAGCGGCTGCTCGTAAAATCATTTAAAATTGTATTGCAATGACATGTTCCAACTAGGGAACGATGAACATCTTTTAGTACAATTGTTTTACAAGAGTCTTACAGGTGAAGACAAGGTCATGGGAGGATTTGTTAGAAGAATTCTTAAGCCATTTTAGATTTAACCTTAAACTACTCTATTGAAAGAAAAAATCTAGAAAGAATGAGGCAGAAACCTAATGAAAACATGATGAAATATGCTTTACGATGGAGATAAGTTGCATCTAGCATCAAGGATCCATGGGATGAAGAAGAAATGACAAAAATGTTATTGAAGACTTTGAACCTGACTTACCAAAAGATACTGTCAATCTGGACACACTCAAATTTTGTAGCCACTGCCAAGGCTACCGCAACGATTAAAAAGTGCATTGGAGCCAACATTATTCATGTTACAAGTTGCGTTTCCTATATCTATACCAGGCCTTGACCCCCAAATAATTTTAATTAAAGTCCAGCTTCAAGCAAGTTTCATTCCACATCTAAGCTAGAATGCTCCAAGCTATGATTTACCCACTAGATCACAATTAACTACATTTTTCCAACAAAAAACCTTGAAAAGAAAAATAGAATTTAACTTACTTCCTTATACCATCACCCTGCCCATATGTTGACTTATTTGGTTGACAATGGATAACTCCAATTGCTCCCTCCATGTCCACCACTAAACCCATCTAAAAAACATATGATCCAAATGTGTATTGTGCGTATCACTAAGGCACTGGGTACACCACTGAACGGTGCTACTTGCTCAAACATCACATCCAAGATTTGATAGATCAATGAATAATTGTTTTTGAGCCCTTTACCCACCCTTTTACCACATCATCTAGTGTCCCATAAAATCCTCTAGTTGATAGTATCTATGTGGCTCAAGGTCAAAGATAAAACGGGAAGCAACAAAGAGTTAATCAACTCATGATAGAGAGCTTCATGACAATGGAAGGAAGGATTATAGCATTTTCTTACTAAAGGTAAGAGGAACTATGGTTGGCTTGATCCTGGTCTCTCTTGTTATCAGGTACGTAGGCAGCTTGGAAATTAAACCCAAGCACAACCCCTTTAATAAAAATAAAATATTTTGTTATCATTACACATGATGTAAGCTGACTTGAGAATAAATCTCAATGAATTGTGATTGGAGACTTAATGAATTTTTTATCCAAGGTCGTAAAAATATAGGATCTCCTTGAGTGCCATATCATGTTGGCTGCCTTAGAAATAATTAACGAATAAACATAAAAAAATTAAGTATAATTCAACAAGGTGCATTCATGTCAACATCACATGCATCATGATTTTAAAAGCAAGTTTACCAAAGATCACCATTTGTTTCAAATATAAAATAGAGATAGGTTTTAAAATCACTGATTTTCAAAATCATATTTTTCAAAAGTCATGCATTAGTTTTCGCTCATTTTTTTTTATGGTTCCTAAGAATCCCTTTAAAGGGCTACATTTAAAATATATTTCGAAAGCAACTAACATTGTGTGCCTTAGGTGACATATTTTCAAAATAAGGGTAACATTTTTTTTAAAGGAAAAAATAATTTTCATACCAAAATGATTTTCTTTTCAAGTATATACGTAAATAGTATTTTTTTATGCATGCCTTATCTTTTCAAAAATAAAGTAATTATTTTTCAAACAAAAATGATTTTCACACACAAAAAATGTTTTGTATTTTCAAATATGTATATATTATGTTTTGAACATCGAGTCTCAATCATGACATATGAGAGTATTTTTAAAAGGAATTTTCAAATACATGTAGAATTTTAAAATTGCATCATTTTCTTGGATTGCAAGTCACATTAGTTTTTAATTGAATTTTTAAAAGCTAAAGGGGTTCTATTCTTGCGATTAAATGATTATAGTCTAGCATAGGC
>JAOXJP010233330.1:0-10334 GCA_025762735.1 Platanus orientalis | reverse complement strand
GGCCCAGTTGAACAATGAAGGTGATTAGTTGAAGTGTGAGGTCTTAAGAGTTTTGGTAAGTGTCATTTGGTGAAGGAAAGGTTTAGTTAGGCTAAGGGTGATGTCATTTTGACCAACATTCAAAACCCGTGGATTGCAAATTGGCAAGTGTATGGCGGGGGTGTTTACTCATATTTTTAAGTACATGGGGTTTTAGAAATAAGTAATGGACTGTTGCACTTTGTTGGGATCTGAAGCGGGTCAATAGTCATGTGTAAGTGTAATAAAGAAGTGGTTTTCTCATGATTCATTCAGTTAATAGTTCTATCATGATTCATTTGAATAGTATTCATAGAGGTCCCTCTTCTTTTTGCTTTGAAAATACATGGTTTTCTCACACTTTATGGAAAGAATAAAGTCATGATTGGCTGAAAAGCAAAGTAGATGAATAGGTTCCAAAATCATGAAAAAATTCTAGGTAATCAAAGCTACAACGTTAAGTCTTGGAAGATGGAAGTTTGGGATGCTAAGGGAGGCAAAGCTAGGTGATGAGGAGCTTTTAAAAAGGAAATATATAAGTTGGTGTCAATTATCAAAGCATAAATGGATTAAAGACGGATATAGGAGCGTAAGATTCTTTCATAGATTAGCCAATGCTATGAGAATACAAGATCATATTCTGAGGATAATAGTCAATGAGGTGATTAAGAGTGAGGAGATAGACTAGTAAGGTACATTGAGAACCTTTACACATTGCAACCTTGGCCAGGCTGGTTGCTTATCAACTGAACAATGGGGTGAAAGTGTGGTTCTGGCACGATCAGTGGTGTAGTTGGTGCAAGACAACCTAGGGGGCTGTTGATTTCTGCAAGTGTGGACCCAAACTTGACCTAAAACAGTAGCTTAGATCAAGAATAACACAACAGGGTTTTGGAAAATCTGGGCAGCAAGGAGAAATTACCAAAATACCCCTGCAGAATAATCAAAATGGGACGAAATTTTGCAGGCCAATTGAGGATTGATAGATGAACAAGCATACCAAATTCCAGGTCAATCCTAATTTTAAAAGTATATAAAATATATGGTTTAGCAGGCTGTTCCAGAAAATCCAACAATAAGATGAGGCAGATTAGGGTTAGAGTTGACAGAAAAGTCACAGATAGGGATATGAATCAAAATGGAATTTAGGGGAATTATATACTTCACTGGTGGGGGAAGAAAGGAATTTCAAAAAGCTTACTCCCGCAGGAAGGGGGGGGGGGGGAATTTGCTATCCTTATCAGTCCAGGTATACTGCCGGTAGGGATCCTCTTATCAGAACAGTAAAAGATTTCGGGAATGGTTCAGCAACCCAACAACATAAATAAGAATAGAATTAGGGAAAAACTAGCAACAGAAAGAGAATAAGGAGAGAAAGAAGAAGAAAGAGGAGAGGAAGAATAAGAATAAGAAGTAGAAGAAGAAGAGGAAGAAGGGGAAAGGCAATCAACAACAGCTGATTGGAGTTCTAGGGCACCAACCACTAGAAAGAATATTCAGAGCTGCAACCGTGAAACTAAGGAGGAAAACCTCAACTTTTTTTTTTTTTTTTAATTTCTTCAAAACTGATAGTACAAGTTGTGTAGCTCCTTTTGAAGATTGAAGACCTCAAACCAACATTTTTTTAGAAACTACTAAATCCTTAACTTCTAATACAAAAAAACTTCTAAAAACTATCCTAGAAGAGGCTGTTGACCAGCTCTCTTATGGGTCCCACAACTTTGACTCTTTGGCTCTTGCTTTAAAGAAAACCCCCAAAATACCCTTGGCTAAAAGCCTTATTATAATAAAACCCAAAAATGATAAAAATCCTAAACTACGCTTAATTTTCCAGCACTCCTAAGATCCCCAAAATATCCATGGTCTTAGGCCTTATTACCCCATATCCTAAAACTCTAAAATTCCCCCTACTTGCATGGGCTTTTGAAATCTAGCCCTTTTGTGGGGTGGGACGTATAGAAGCATCTTAACATTGGTTGGATCAATAGGGATGTTCCCCTTTTAGTTTGTTTCCTTTGCTCTTCAGCTTGGCCTCTAGTAGTTTGTTTCCTTTGTGGAATTTGTAGTTTAGGCAGAACTTAAATGATTGAAAAGTGGGGGATGTTTCTGGATTTTGCAGCTGCTAGAGGAGGCCCATATCAGCATTCCGGAGGAGGAAAGGAGGGACTCTTTTCATGACGTCCTTTGATGCCTTGTTCAATCATTAGTGGGAGAATTTCCCGGCAAATCTCATATGGAATCCCATTGTTCCTTCCAAGGTCTCATTTTTCATGTGGCTGGTCTTGTAGAACTGGTTCCTATAGTCTATTACTCATGTTGCAGGGGATGTGGTTGCGTAGTAGATGCATTATGTGCTGCAATGAGGCATAGTTTGCATCCCACCTTTTTATACATTGTTGGGTTGCTTTTGAGCTTTGGAGCTCCATGCTTAGTTGGTTTATGGTTTGTTGGGTGCTTCTTCATTCAATGCAGTTGTTTCTCAGCTAGGGTTTTTCTGGTTCCATGCTCAGCCATAAGGGGAATATTATTTGGGACTGCATCCTATTTGCGGTTTGCTGGAGTATCTGGAATGAGAGAAATTCCATAATATTTTAAGAAGTTGAGATGGAGATTCACAAGATTTTGGACAAAATTGTGGCCATGCTTTTTGGATGGGTTTCTATGAATCCTTTGTTCCTTGGGTTGAGGTTCCAGGATTGGATCTTCGACTAAGAGTCTTTAGTGTTTCGCATTGTAATTAAGAAAAAGTAGTATTTTCGTACCAAAGTGGTATCAAAGCCTGTTAATGGTTCAACGGGTGGGGTAGATAGAAAAGACGATGGAATCTCTTTCAACTGGATAGAAGGATATCTTGAATCATATAATTGAGATGTTTGACAAACTCAGTGTTCGTGTGGACCAGATAGCGAATCAATCTTTTAATGAGGATGCTGAAAATTCTGCAATTCCTATGCATGTTTATGGAGGATGTCTAGGCAGCAGTAACGGCTTCCAACATGGTAATTTTAGCCGCTTGTATATGCCTAAACCGATGAAGCTAGACTTTCCATGCTTTGACAATGGAGAAGACCCAACCAGCTGTAGGGCTGAACCGTTCTTCCAATTTCATGAGACCCCGGCTCTTGATTGCGTCTCCTTGACATCTTTCCACCTTGAGGGCGATGCACAACTATGTTATCAGTTGCTGAAACAAGAGATGGTTTTCAACTTTTGGGATAAATTCAAAGAAGGGTTTCCTTCCTGATACGATCCTAATCTGTTCTTTGATTTCTTTGGAGAACTCATTAAGTTGCAACAAACAGGGATTATACAAGAATATCAAACCAGATTTGAGAAGCTACTTGCCAAGGCCGTGCCTCTACCACAAGCACGACAAGTGAGTTATGTTATTAGTGGTTTACGAGATACAATTCACACTAATGTACAAGCTAACACATCCCCTTGTTTATCATCAACCATTGAGTTGACTTGTTTGTACAAAGCACGAGATCTCTCTCACCAAAAAACAACTCCCCTATTCTAAAGGATGGTTTTCAATCTCGCGGTGTAGAGCTCACCTACGGTGCCTGTGAAAAAGATGATTATTGAGGAGCTGAATGAGAGAAGAAAAAATGGGATTTGTTTGAATGCAATGAAAATTTTAGCCTAGAGCATCTTTGCAAGAAGTTATTCATAATTCAAGTATGCGTAGAGGATAGCGATGAAGATGTGCAAATGGAAGTCGATGGTGGTACTGATGAACAATTTGAAGAATGCTTAAGATCTCATTTCATGCTATTGTTGGAACCCACGCGCCAGAAACAATGCATAAGGGAATTCTTGGACACAAGGTAGTCACCATGGTCATTGATTCTGGAAGCACTCACAATTTTGTATGTAAATAGTTGGAAAAAAGGGTGGATTACAACTGGTCTCAACTAGCCGATTAGAGGTAATGGTAGCCTCAGGAGAAAAGTTAAGTAGATCAGGTAAATGTGCTCACACTCAGTGTTTGAGTACACTGGATCTATTGAGTGAGATTTTTTGAAATTATAGATTTAATGTGGGAGGGAAGGAAGTGGCACTAATAGGTTTATCAATTTCAGAAAATAAGGTTGTTAGAAACCCTTGATTGCAATGTGCAACCATGAGAAATAAGAAAGGAGTCTTACTAAAATTGCATTCTATAAAGGTCCTGTAAACATAGCTCATTTGTTCTCTTGTGCTTACACAAGTGCAACAACTCCTTAATAAATATAAGGAGGTGCTGGCCGAACCTAAAGGCCTACCTCCCAGACGTGCGCACAATCACATTATCCCATTGCAGCCCGGTGAAGGACCTGTTTCTGTCAAGCCATATTGATATCCTCATTTTCAAAAAAAAAAAAAAAAGAGAGAAATTGGTGGCTGAGATGCTCTCTTCTGGTGTGATTTGACCGAGCAACAATCCCTATTCTTCTTCTGTCATTTTGGTGAAGAAACACAATGGTTCTTGGTGAATGTGTATTGATTATAGAACCTTGAATCGGGTTATAATCAAATATTAGTTCCCAACTCCTACAGTCGATGAGCTCTTAGATGAATTGAATGGTATGTAGTTCTTTTTAAACTTAGATCTTTGTTTTGGTTATCATCAAATTCAGGTGTACCTAATTGACGTAGAGAAAATTGTTTTTCGAACTCACCAAGGTCACTATAAATTCTTGGTAATGCCTTTCGGCCTCACCAATGCACCTTTGACTTTTCAATCTCTTATGAACGAGGTATTTGAAAATTATTATAGAAAATACATTATAGTTTTTTTTTTATGACATTTTAATATATAGCAAATCATGGGTTGAGCATGTGAGCTACTTAGAGATTGTATTTTCAATTTTAAAATCTCACAAATTGTATGTGAAGCTTGAAAAATATCAGTTCAATCAAAGGGAAGTTAAATACCTAGGTCATGTAATCTCAAGATTAGGTGTGACAGTAAATTCAAAGAAATAAAAGCAATGTTGTGCTAGCCTAAACCTCATTCACCTAAAGTTCTATGTGGGTTCTTGGGATTAACCTGTTATTATCGTAAATTTATTCAAAATTATGGTAAGATAGCTAGTCCTCTCACAAAGATATTGAAGAAGGATTCTGTCAAATGGAGTTTACCAGTGGAGGAGGCATTTGAAAGATGCTAGGAAGCTATGACACGAGCGTCCGCTTTGGCTTTACCTAATTAAAAAAAAAAAAATTGTTGAAGAGTGTGATGCCTCAGAATTAGCATTGGCGCTGTTTTGTTGCAAGAATGGAAAATTGCCTTCTATAGTCATGCACTCCAAGGGAAGCATCTGTTATTATCTAATGAAAATGAGATCTTAACTCTTGTCTTGGCGGTTAAAAAATGGAGGCCCTATTTGTTAGGCTGGCATTCATTGTACGCACCGACCACCAAAGCCTTAAACATTTGTGGGCCTAAAAGTTCATAACAATTGTTTAACAAAAGTGACTTTACAAATTAATGAGATTCGATTTTGTTGTAGAATACGAAAGAGGAAAGGGAAATATGGTTGTTGATGCCCTTTCTAAGAAAGAAAAATAAGCTAAATAAAGAAAAAATTGTGCTTTCTCTCGACTACTACCTAATTTGGTTGAAGCAATCAAAGAAGAAACCTAATCAAATCATCTCTTCAGCAGTTAGTGCAGCTAGTTAAGGAATGTGAAGTCGTAGGTCAATGGAGACTACATGATGATATCTTAATTTTTAATGATACGATTTATTTGATAGAAGATTCTCTTATTGCAAAAATAATTGAACAATTTTATAATAGCACACATGAAGGTTTCCTTAAAACTCTCCCTAGGATCTAATCTAATTTTTATTGGAAATGAATGAGAACGAGAATTAAGGAGTGCATTAAAACTATGATACTTGCTAGCGACACAAAGTGTAGCAACTTGCTTGCGTCGGCTAACCTCCTATAACCACTCCTTATACCGAGTTAAGTATGAGAGGGTATAACATGGGCTTGATTGATGGGTTGTCAATCTCTTATGGTAATTCTTCTATCTTTGTAATTGTAGATTGACTATCAAAATATGCACATTTCATTGCGATTTCTCATCCATACACTATTATTTGGGTTGTTCAAGTCTTCTTCGATAACATTTTTCGATTGCATAGGATGCTCCGTTCTATTGTGTGTGATAGAGACCCAACCTTCACAAACTCATTTTGGAGAGATCTATTTCTATTAAATGGCACGACCTTCAATTTCAATTTCAGTTACAACCCCAAACGGATGGTTAAAACGAGGTCGTAAATTGCACATTGGAAATGTATCTCAGGTGTTTCCCGAGTTCTCAGCCTAAGAATTGGATTAAATGGTTAACCTGAGCAGAATTTTGTTATAATACTAGTTGTCATACGACGATTGACCAAAGTTGTGACATATAGCTGGACCCTTCCTCTCTTAGCTTATGTTCCAGGAACAACTATGGTTACAGTCATAAAACAAAAGCTTTTTGATGAAGATGTAGTAATCAAGGAAATTTAAGAGAAAATCAAGGAAGCACTAACAAGAAAAAAATGGATTATGATTCCAAGCATAAGGAAAGATAATTTTCAATTGGAGATATAGTATATTTAAAATTGCATCCATATAGGCAACTCTTTGTGTTTATGAGAAAGAACTTTAAGTTATTTGTGAGGTATTACGGTCCCTACAAGGTTCTACAATGAATGGAGCAGTGGTTTATAAGTTAGAATTGCCAACTAGATCGTGCATCCATCCAATGTTCCATATCTCTCTCCTCTAGAAGAAGATTTGAGATAATATCAATGTTGAACAACAGCTGCCTACGGTGAGCATCATTGAAGAGAAGATCATTCCAACACCACAAGCTATTCTTGATCGCCAGATTCAAAAGAAGCAGCATGAGGTTTTGATCCATTGGCAAGGTTCGTTCTCAACTGATGTGACTTAGGAAGATTGGGAGTTTATTAAAAAACAGTTTCCCAATATCACCCTTGAGGACAAGGGCGAAATTTAAGGGGGAAGGAGGTGTTACGCTCAAGAATTAGTCTTCTTGGTTTTCAGGACTTTTCTAATATTTTTCTGTTTTTGGGTCCAGTTTGAATTAGTCAAGGAGTCCAGTTGAGTTAGTTAAGGAGTTGTTCTATTTTGTTGAAGTCTTCTTATTTCTTTGGATGTTAACATTGTATTGAAGTATATTTAGGAGTTATGAGAAGGATGATAAGGCATGTCTGCCATTATCTAAACACCTATGTGTTAACAGTGGTAGTCTTGGAGTCATAAATCCGCTTCATTCTTGCTTGTACTTCCTTAATTTTCTCTCGGATTTCCTTGATTACTGCATCTCTATCCATGAGCTCTTACTCTACAGCTGCAACCTTAGCTGTTCTTGAAACATAAGCTAAGAGAGGAGGGGTTTTCCCATATACCACCTCAAATGAAATTTGAAAAATCGTCATGGGACAACTAGTATTATAACAAAATTCTTCTTAGATTTATCATTTAGTCCAATTCTTAGGCTGATAACTCGTGAAACACATGAGATACATCTCTAATGTACGATTTACGACCTTGCTTTGGCCATATAGTTGAGGGTGGTAACTGTAACTGAAATTGAAGGTTATGTCATTTAATTGAAAAAACTCTTTCCAAAATGCGCTTTTGAAGATTAGGTCCCTATCACATAATAAAATACGGCATCTCTTGCAATCGAAAAATGTGATTGAAGAAGACTTGAGCAACCCCAATAGCAGTGTATGGATGAAAAATCACAATGAAATGCACATATTTTGTTATTCAGTCTATAACTACAAAGATAGTAGATTAACCATTAGAGATTGACAACCCATCGATCAAGTCCATTGCTATATTCTCCCATACTTGACTAGGTATAAGGAGTGGTTGTAGGAGACTGGTTGGTGGAAGTTGTTCCACTATGTGTTGTTGGCAAGTATCACAGTTTTTAATGCACTTCTTAATTCTCTTCCTCATTCCTTTCCAATAAAAATTAAATCAGATCTTGTGGAGAGTTTTAAGGAAACCTTTATGTCTATTGTTGTGAAAATGCTCAATTATGTCTACAATGAGAAGAGAGTTTTCTGTCAAATAAATCTTTAAAAAACAAGATATCATCTTGTAGTTTCCATAGACCCACGGTTTCTCCTTCCTTAACCAACTACATTAGCTGCTGAAAAGATGGATTTGATTGGGTTTCTTCCTTGATTGCTTCAACCAAATTTGGTAGTGGTCGAGAGATAGTATAATTCTTTCCTAATTTAGCTTTTTCATCTCTCCTAGAAAGGCCATCTGCAACCGTATTTTCCTTTCCTCTTTTGTATTCCACAACAAAATCGAATCCCATTAAAGCCACATTTGTTGAGCAACTATTGTGATTTCTTAGGTCCACAGATGCTTAAGGTTTAGGTGGTTGGTGCGTACAATGAACTGTTTGCCTAACAAATTGGGCCCCACCATTTTTAAACTGCCAAGACAAGGGCTAAGATCTCCTTTTCATAAATAGATAATAGAAAATGTTTCCCTTGGAGTACATGATTGTAGAAGGCAATTGGCCTTTCTTGCAACAAAACAGCCCCAATGCTCAATCCTTAGACATTACACTCTAGAACGAATTTTAATTTATTTTATTTTTAAATTAGGTAGAACCAAAACCACTGCCATACCTGCTCTTGAGATTATATGGCCTAAGTACTAACTTCCCTTTGGTTGAATCTGAATTGACTTTTTCCAAGCTTCATACACAACTGGTGATATTTTAAAATTGAAAATACAATCTTGAAGTGACTCACATGTTCAGCCCATGATTTGCTATATATTAAAATGTCATTAAAAAAAACTAGAATGAATTTTCTTAAATAAGTTTTAAATATGTCGTTTGTAAGAGATTGAAATGTTGAGTTGTATTAGTGAGGCTGAAAGGCGTTAACAAGAATTCATAGTGGCTTTGGTGAGTTTAAACAGTAGTTTTCTTTACGTCACTTGGGTGCACCTGAATTTTATGATAACCGGATTGAAGATCTAACTTTGAAAAGATACACTATTCAATTCATTTAAGAGCTCGTTGATCATAGTTGGAAACTTATCTTTGATTGTAACCCGATTCAAGGCTTTATAATCAATACACATTCGCTAAGAATCGTCGTGTTTCTCTACCAAAATGACATGAGAAGAATAGGGATTCGGTCGAATCACACAAGAAGAGAGCATCTTAGCCACCAATTTTTCTATTTCTGTTTTTTGAAAATGAGGATATTGATATGGCTTGACAAAAACAGGTCCTTGATCGGGCTACAATGTAATTATGTGATCGGCCAACCCCTTCTTGTATTGGTTTAGGCATATAGTCGGTGGAAGTAGTAGCCAACACCAACAAGTCCTTTAGGTTCGGCCAGCACCTCCTTATATTTATTAAGGAGTTGTTGCACTTGTGTAGGTATAAGAGAATAAGTAGGTTGTGCTTGTGGGACTTTCATAGAATACAATTGTAGTAAGACTCCTTTTTCCTGGCTGTATCTTACAGTTAAGGGCTACTAACAACCTTATTTTTTTAAATTGATAAACCTTGTAGTGACACTTCCTTCCCTCCCACATAAAACTTCATCTGTAGTTTGGAAAAATCCCACTTAGTGGGTCCTAGTGTACTCGAACACTGAGTCCCTAAAACTACCTCATAGTCCTTAAGTGATAATAAATAAAAATATACAATTATAGGAACTCCTTGTAGATTTAGTTGAGTGTGAACACATTTATCCGAGCTACTTAACTTTTCTTTTAAAGCTACCATTACCGCTAATTGGCCAGTTGGGACCGGTTGTAATACCACCCTTCTTGTTAGCTATTCACACAGAAAATTGTATAGTGCTTCCAAAATCAATGAGCATGGTGACCTCCTTGTGTTTAAGACTTTCCATCATGGTATCAAATATCTCGAAATATCTTAAATATCTTTCGACATATGTCCATGTCTACCAAGACCGACACGACATATTCATATACCGACACGAAACATTAAGTATATTATAAATTTTTTTTTTTTTGTCAACATGATATACGATGTCGGTGTGTTTGAGTGAATATTCCCCTTTCATAGTGTATTATTGACATTGTATTGTTATGATAAAAAATTATATGAAAAACGATAAATTTCAAAGAAAATAAGAGGAAGAAGGTGAAGAAGTTGAAGATAAGAAATAAGAAAAGGAAGAGAATCTAATTGTTCCCTTATGCTTACACGGTTAGATTATAATATTTTTGTCAACCATTATGTATGCATGTGTATTTTTAAAGAATATTAAAATACAAGTGTAC
>JAOXJP010233329.1:0-10334 GCA_025762735.1 Platanus orientalis | reverse complement strand
CGCGTCGCTTAAAGGGTACGCCCTAGTATTAGATCGAAATAACGTATTTTCAGGATTCATGTTAAATGGTTTGAGTAGGTTTTTTAAGGCCGGCTCTCAATCTGACGCCACCCTCCTCCTTTATCCGGGCTTGGGACCAGTAATGTCTGAAGATACAAACATTGGCGGAGTTCCCCATGCTAATATGCATGAAAAGAATTAGGGTTGACAAAGAAATAAACTAATAAAACCTAAACAATGTTTAGACTAGTTAACTAATCTAAGATATTGGAAGTTTTATGGTTGCTGCCTGCAAAATCTGATGCTAATAAAGGTTGAAAATTTGTTGGTCCAATTAAGGTAGCAATAGGGGAAACACCTAACACATTAGGAGTTTGTGTAGGATCTTCAAAGGTATAATTTAAATAAGATTAGGCTCATAAAATATAGAGTTGAGGGCTAGGGAAATGCTCAGAATTTTATAACCAGTCCCTAAGCCAATGCCATAACTTGCCAACAAAATCAGCCTATGCCTTGGAATCGAAAGAGAACCAAATAAAGAGAAGAGCACCTGATTTAGTGTCGTACTTTTCTTCAAAGATGTCTTGTAGTATGCAATCAGCTGAAGCCCAACATATGCTTGCCTGAAACAGGGGTTTTACCAAAACTTCAAAAGAATGAATCCAAAACAGTGGTACCGCAAGCCTCTTAAAACCCCACCCTTAGATTTGACACTGGAGAAATTTTAGGAAGGGGGCTGATACAAGGTGGATCGCCCAAAGGTCTAAGAGGTCTTAGAAGTTACAAGTCCCTCAAGGCTTTACTCAGGTGCAGTTGGTGGGTGTTCTTCCAGAAGCTGTTCAGCAGTCATATTTAACGCCTGGGACAAGGAAAGCCACCTCGTATTTGAATAAAAGTGATTTTTTATGCTGATTTTCTCCTCTATTAGGATAGTCCAGAGGTTTAGGACCCCATAGGGTTGCTAAAACTCCAAAAGGATGGATCGGTGGAGGCTGTTATGTAATCTTCCAAAATGAACCAAACTCTCTGATCATGCCTGGCTATAACAACTCCCAGTGGAATTCGAATTTGTTGAGATGTGGGCTGCTAGTTGCACACTCCAATAGAATCGTACTGAGGTCTAATATACCCTGGGAAGATCCCACTATCAAAGCCCAAGTCAATTGGGGTTGGGGCTTGATTTCCCACGATAGCCTATTTCCCCTGTTTTAACGCCTGTAGATGAGTAACCAAGTGGAATCCTCTCCAAAACTGATTTTTGATGCAGGAGATTGTGTGAGGTTGGATCATCCAGGCCTATAGGACTTCCTAAAGAAGCCAAATCAATGAGCTGTTTGCTTATGTGGAGTTGAGATCAAATCTTCTACAATATGTTAGTTTTCAGCAATCAGAAAATTGAAAATAAAGTCTAAAAGAAGAAGAAGAAAGAAGGAAGAAGACCTTTGACCCAAGGGGAGGGGGTGGCCTCAACCACCAGCGTTAAACTAGGTGGGGCCCTAGTCCCATTCCGGGGTTTTGAGGTCTTCAACCTGCGATCAAGGAAGAAGAAAGCATCATGTTCAACAAATTTTTTTTTTATTCTGAATTTCATTAGATGAAAATCTGGTCGTGTGGGGCTTTATAGACTCCCCCACAACTTGGTTTATTACAACCTAATGGGCATTGCCTCAGAATACCCCTACTCCATTACAAGTATGACAAAATAACCTAAAAATAGACAACTATAGACCAAAGTACCCTCAAACATTTGTTCCACCTCTTACAAGTGACATAACGAAGTATAAAATAAATAAAACAGCTAAACTAAACTTAAAATAAACTCTAAATACATCAAACTTTCTCCCTTGGCCATGATGTCCTCATCAATGGGCCCGACAATGTGGCTGGTTGACAGCTTGAATATCTCCATGTTTTGGCAACTTTAAGGTTAGGAAATTTTGGGTTTTTAGCAAGCTTTATCAAATTGAGTAGAAAGGAAAGAAACAGGGGATTTAGGCTGGTGAACACAAAGCAAAACAAAACAAAGCCAAAAAAGAAGTAAAACTACACATTCACACTCCTGATCTCATGCCAACTCGCCTCATCAAACTTGTCGGAGATAGAAACCCAATTGAAAATAATCCTATAAATTCTCATCTGAATCTTGTTTTGTGTAGAATACTTATCCTCGAAGATTCATTTATTTCTTTCTTTTCATGTATTCTAACAAATTGCCCTGGCAATAGCTTCCATATGACTTTAGAGAAGCTCTCCAAATCACTAAGCAGTAAGCTCCCACCCTAAGATTAGATCTTTAAATCTGTGAGGGAAGGCCCATGATACATTGAGATGAGAAAGAAAAAATTCCCAACTTTTACTCACCACTGAGCAATGGATAATGAGGTGGTCAATAGATTCCTGCTCCCTCATGCACATCACACATCTATTAGCCAAGTTCCAACCTTTGCTCTGTAGATGGTCGAGGTTAAGGATCTTATCCTCTAGGTGAATTCCTAAAATCCAAATACTGTTATGAGGAAATGGACTGAACGTGGTAGTTTTCAGGCCCCAGTAGGAGTTTCAGGAGAAGATTCCCTTTCTTATTAGACTCTACTCCCACCCATCCCTTTCCTCCGGCTTTTAACCTGACATACCTAAATTGATTCATCAATCTCAACCAATTTTCTAACTCCCAATCATTAGGGTTGCCAATTGGGCCTGGCTGAGATCAGCCCGGGCCCAAACTTGGCCCAAGGTAGTCAGTTGGAACTTGTCCTGTTTTAAAATCATGGGCTTTGGGCCAAGTTTGGGCTGAATTTGGGCTGTCCAAACTTAAATCTCCTTTTTAAATTTGGGTTGATAATGGGTGCATAATTACCCCTAAATACTTTGAATATATGCCTACTTAGTTAATTTTGGCTGATAATGGGGCCCAAAATTGCCCTATACTTGTTGGGCTGCTATACCAATTTTGGGCCAGGCCAGGCTAGGCCAAGCTCTATTTTATACTAATTTCGGGCCGGGCCGGGCTGAGTTTGTGCTGAAAGTGAGTCGGCCCGAACTCTGCCTGAATAAAATTTCAGGCCTGAAAGTTGGGCCCAAACTCAGCCCAGCCCGAAGTTAGCTTAGCTTATCCCGTCTATTTTTTGGGCCGGACATGTCAGGCTTCAGGTCAGCCCGGCCCAATTGATACCCTTACCAATCATTTAAGTTCTTTTTCAAGAGAGGAGCCCACACCCCTCCCCCATTATAGTCATAAATATTGCTAACGATAAAATCTTGTTTATTGGTGGCCAACAGGAAAATGTTTATTAGTTGGACTAGGTTTGGATTACAATGTCATCTTTTCCTTTTTTGGCGATTAAGAGGGGCTGAAACTTTATGTCTTCTTTTGATAACAACACTATTACCACCAAGCCAGATTACCATACACTTCTGTAATCTTGTTTTTTTTATGGTAATTTTCTGTAATCTTGTTTTTACGCACATATATAAATGATATGCATAATATAACACACCTGGCTCGGCCTGCAAGTTCTCAGCTCAAGACCAAGCCCAAGCCAGACCAACCCAACCTAAACAGTCAAGTTTGATTTTGATACTTATCCGTGTCTGGGCCCAGAGCAAACCGTTTGGGTGCCTGGTTTTTGGGTCATCTGGTTTGATCCAGGTTAACTTGGTTCTGTTTAATTCATCATTTCCCCCTATATAATATCATCTCCTCTTTCTTTTTTTCATCATTTTCTTCTATATGTGGAACACTAAATTTTTGAATATTTTAATGGCAAGATATGATTATGAACCTGATGTTTGTTGTTGCCTTTCACAGAATTCGACTAATGAAATAATCGCTAGGCTGAATGAAGATAACAGAAGGCTACATGTGCAGGTACATAGCTCCATTATCTTGAGTACTTAACCTGAAGGCTTAGATTTAAAGATTTTCTTTAGAACGGGACTTTATGCACAAAAGTTGGATGTTGAACTTACTGTTATGGTACTTTTATCCATGATTCAAAATACCGGCGAAGTTTTCCTACCTTTGGGGGTGACGATTTCAAATACCCTGACTACAAGAGTAATAAACATTCATCAATGTGTAACAAATATTCCTAATTTCACAGATTTGTGGCTCTCTCTTGTTCAAAATTCCAATTATTGACAAAAATTTGGGTAAATTTTGCCAATATCGACAGGTATTCTTCAACCCGAGCTAAAGCCCAGCCCATATCCATTCTTTGGCTATAATTATTGGTTTTATTGATTTTAGAGCAAAAAATTACAGCTCTACTTCAATCATTTGTGATAAATAATATTGTTTGAGGGGTGGACGGGAAATAGACCTAACCTTTGTTTTTTTGCACAAAGTGTTTGCTCACTGGACTCAAACCCGCGTTTTTACATTGGACCGCCCTAGCTGCTACCATTGCACCAAAACAATGACCCTTTATTTAAAAAATTAGAATTATTTAAAATATATAAAAATATATAAATTGTAGAAATGTGCATGGTATTGAATAAAATTTGTTTGGAAAATATTATTTTAGAATGAAATATAAAGTAAAGTAGTCATGCAATTTGAAATTTTTTGGTAGTCCTTCATTTATAAAAAAAGAAGAAGTTTGGTAGCCATTTTTTATTTATTTATGCAATTATTGAATTATATTATTAATTTAAGTTGTAAAGTATAAATTACAAAATAAAATTTCAAAAGATATCAAAATATCATAAATAAATGCTATCTAGATTGTGGTATGGAAATGAGATGCACAACTACATCAGCATCCATAAATTCTATCGTAAGTTGGTTACATCTTTTCTTGGGGCTGGTTTCATTCCTAAATGACAGGTGGGTTCAAGCCAATTCTAGCTCTTACCCAGCTTAGTGGTCTAGTTTGTTCGTTCCTTGGTGAAACTGTGTGGATTCAGCCAATTTATCCAGTTATCATTTACAATTTAGATTCTGTAGTTTTTCTATTATAGTTGCATGGATCATCTACTTTTGGTGTTGCCCCTACTTTGGAATCTCTTGGCCATCAATTTCTTTTTATTATGGAACTTCATTAAGATGAAGAGATGTTGCAAAGTGAATTCTGGGTGTACAAGTCTTTTCAAGTTGAACTTAATTCTTTCTAGTACTTCATTTTATTTTATTTACATTTTGATCCCTAACCCATTCTTCGAATAGTCACCACTAAAGAGGAAAAAAATGATGTCATTTCATCGTTTGATAACCTTTTTGGTTCTGTATAACTGTATCGTCATATATAGTTTTCCACATGTATTTCTATCTGAAATATCAATGCTATATAGAGCAAGGAAAGTAATAGTACTTAGAGCAAACTGTTATATCTGGTACACATTCAAGTTGATGGAACCACCAACCAGTGGTGGTTCCATCAACCAACCTGAACTGAGGATGTAAGAGTGCTGTGTAAAATTTTGGATATTTTCCATGTATTTTCTGATTGTCAAAACTTAGTTCATAGATTTGATGGATAAGGACATCTTTGAATATTGTATGAACTTTGAACTCTCTGGTACATAGAATAGCGGGGCCACATCCTTCTTCTCATGTATACTTTCTATTCTACTTGTTTGGAGAAATTGATCTCAATCAAATTCCTTGTAACATTTATTATGCTCTAAAATGTCAGGGGCTGGCTACATATTCTACACATTTAATCACTTTTCCTGATTGGTTCTTAGTATGCCTTTGTAATTGTCAATGTTTCTGATATCGATATTGAAAACAAAGCCTGGCAGGTGAAGGAGTTAGAAGAATCCCGGGTTGGTCTCTTACAAGAAAACCAGCATTTGATGGAAACCATATCTGTTCTGCAGTCACAGCTTCAGCATTCTGAGAATGGGATTTCATTTTCTGCTTCCTCAACAAAAGAGAAGACAAAGGTTTGTTTCCTGTATCCTATAGGTAAGTAGGAGTGGCAATTCTTGACCACCCTGAACCAATCCCACCTGCATTCTGTGGGTCCAGGTTGGGACACCACAATCAGATCAGTAATCAGGCTGGCTTCAGTTTGGTGTTTGTGTGTTGTACTGGGCCTGAATCATCAAGCCCATAACACCTCTCTTAAATGAGTATGCTGTATTTATGCCCCTCACATTAGTGAGGGCATATATGTCCTTCACACCACACACACACACACACACACACACATATATAAGAAAATATGAGTGTATCAACCGAATCATTAGGTCAATGCCCCTCACACTAGTGAGGGCATATATGTCATTCACACACACACACACACACACATATATAGTGTATCAACCAAAATGTTTTTTCTTCTTTGTGCTGACCTAATGTCTCTGCTGAATAACCCGTGTAATCTGACATGCATTTTTCGGGTTTGGGTTGACATGTCTGAACTTTATTACACTTGGATTGGATTCAAGTTGGCATTTCTCACTAAGCAATTCATTGCCACTCCAGGTGTACCTTTATGATCTTCCTGCAGTGTAGATGTATATGTGGCACATGCAGGAGAGGCAGGACCATCCATCTGATGGGTCCTATGTAGGTCTCTGGTGCCATATATATATGGTGCAAACATATTTTTCCTGACCGTCTTAGAACATACTGCATAATGATGGTGCTGATCATCCCGTAGGGCAAACTTTAGGCCTTGGGGCTTGTCTAGAAAGGATTCATTGCATGCTAGGTCCCATATACTTTGCATGTGTGTAATTTACACTACCATGATATCGGTAGACTCTTCTCTTATAATCTAGCCAGTGGGTATTGTAGATTTTCTTATGCACAACCAAACTGGAAAGCTTGGACTTAACTTGAAGTTGGCTCTTATTTTGCAAGCTGGACTGGTCAATTCTGAAGAATTACCTAAATTATCAGAAAAAAAGAAAGAAAAGAAAATATGTCCTCTTTTGAAATTGAGAGATTGCACTCCAGGAATGCTACTTCAGTGTTAATGGTAGATTACCACACTCATAATCTACCCAATGAGTACTTAAGATTTTCTCATGCACAAGAATGTTGGAAAACTTGGACTCAGCTTGAAGTTGGCTATTATTATTGTGAGCTGGACTGGTGGATTTTTGAAGAATTTCTTAAATTACAGAAATCAAAGAGATAAAAAAGTTTTTTCTATTTATAAATTTTTTTAAGTCAGAGATTTCCCTCAAGGAATCGAAATTGGCCAATCTGAGATGACTCGTCTGAGTTCTGAGTGAATTAGCAAGTTTTGAAAGATAATAAAAACAGATAAGTGGGTCAATAAATGTAAAATTTAAAGTTGGAGTCTTCCAATTTGCAACTGACCAGCTGTCCTTGTAAAGAGAGGAAAGTTTGTAGCAAACTATTCAATAGATATAAGTATTGTATTGTGGAAATATATGTCTGTCAGGGCGTGATTGTGAGCAGGTTGGTGCTCACTTCCCAGAATGTTTTTTTTTTTTTTTATCAATAAAGAAGAAGATTTAATTAATGCAAGAGGAAGCACAAGGAGTACAAGCCATTCCGAGCTACATGATTAAGGAATCCTGTTCAAAAACAAAATCGGAGAACTTGCAACTAGAAAATAAATGAAGATAGGAGACCCAATGGAAGAGGAGCGGTAAAATTCTGTCTTTGATTTGATGAGGAGAGGTGATTCGGCCTTCAAAAACGTGCTTGTTCTGCTCTGTCCAGATGGACCAACAAATGACATGTGGCAGGCTAGCCTAGAGGATTTTGCCCCTAGGTGAGAAGGGTCCTTTAGGCCTGTTGAACTAGGCATCGAACAGTTGGGGCAAGGATTCCGGCATAGCCTAGGATAAGTGAAACATGTGCAATACATCCGACCATATGCCCTTGGCAATGGGGCAGTGAATAAACAGGTGGGTGGAGGATTCTTCATTGCATCCAGACAAATAACATCGATTTGCAAGGCTAATGCCTCTCTTTTGGAGATTGTCCAATGTAAGGGCCTTGTTGAAGTGGAATAACCATTGGAAGAAACAAACTTTCTTAGGCATCTGAGACCTCCAAACTTCAGCTGCTGTCTTGGAATAGTTAGCCCTTCGTCTGATGATGTTGTAGGACTTCACAGTTAAGTCTTGATCCTCATTGGGAATCCAAAGCCTCTTACCTGCATCACTTACCAGGCCAATGGCTGCCCTCTTCAACCTTAGCTAAATTCCTAATATGGATAGAATCTCCCAGTCGTTGGCTTCCCGCCTTAGGTGAAGATCTGAAAAGACATTATTATCATCCCTTATACTATGATCGCTAACCAACCCATTTTGCAACATCGCAATAGAGTAGAGATCGGGGAACGCTTGAGCAAGGGGTGTAGGGCCACACCATATGTCATGCCAGAGTCTGATTTTATCCCCTTACCCTACTTGGAATCAAGTCCACAGTTGGAATTCCTCCATTTCGTTGCAGATGAAAAATCACTGAAGCCAGGGCTCGAAAGAGAGACATAAAGTAGATGGGGAGGTTCAATAGGACTGCTTTGATCAGGGTTAGTTTATCCCCTTTGGAGAGGTATCAACCTTTCCAGCTTGCTAATCTGTGTTCCAAGTCTTTCAATTACCAAGTCCTAAAGGTGTTTTGATTTCACTCTTCCCCCCAAAGGGAGACCAAGATAAGTGCTTGGGCATGAAGAGACAACGCATCCCATCAAAGTTGCCTGCCCACTCAGATTAGGAACATCCCCCCACCACCATCATTTTGCTTTTTGGAAAATTAACCCGGAGGCCAGAAATAGCTTCAAACATTAGTTAGAGGGCCCTTAAATTTTGAACTTCCTCTTTGGAATTAGGCAAGAAAATAATGGAATCATTGGCAAATTGTAGCAGAAAGACAGAGAACCCATTTTGCCCCATTCGGCATCCGGATAGACAAGCCTACTTCCTCGGCCCTCATTATCATCCTATTGAGAAATTCCATAACCAGGGTGAATAGGAAAGGAGATAACAGGTCACCTGCCTTAGGCCCCTCTGATCTCTGGAGAAACCTTCAGATGTCTCATTCACAAGAACCGAGTAGGAAGCTGTGGAAATGCATGTTCTAATCTAGAAATGCCACTTCAAACCAAAACCCATTTGGTGAAGGACCCAATCAAGAAAACTTCAATTTACATGATCGTAGGCTTTCTCCATGTCAATGTGGTATACAATTCTAGATCTTTTGGACTTCTACCAATAATCTATACATTCATTTGCCACAAGGGAACAATCAAGCATCTTCCTTCCTTTCACAAAAGCACACTGGGAGGGTGATATCACATCAACCATTACATCTTCCATTCGACGTGCCAAAGTTTTACTCAGTAGCTTGTAAAAGCTTTCGATGAGACTTATTGGCCGATAATCTTTCAAATCCTTTGCCCCTTTCTTTTTTGGAATGAGAGATGAAAGATGAGTTGAGGCTGCGGCATAGGGCCCCTTTCTCAAAGAAGTCTGTGATTGTACCCATCACATCCAGATCCACTGTATCCCACATCTCAACAAGGAATCTCATGGGGAAACCATCCGGGCTCGGGGCTTGGGGCATTTTCTTCCTGCAAGCTCTTCAGGGCATCCAAAACTTCCTTCTCCGTAACCGGTCTTTCCAGTTTCATTGCTTTCTCCTCTGAGATACTGTTGAATGTCAGCCCTTCCGTTCTTGATCTGTTAGGGACCGACTCCTTGAAGAGATCAACATAGAACTGAGATGTCACTGAGGCAATCTGTTGCTGACCTCTCACCATTGTATTTTCAACCCTTAGACTCACAATTGAGTTTTGAATTTTTCACAGAGTCGCCATATGGTGGAAGAACTTGAAATTTGTGTCACCAAAGCATAGCTAATCCATTCTTGGTTTCTGTCTCCAGCTAGCTTCCTCTAATTTCAACTAGCTCATGTAGTTCTTCCAAACTTCTCTTCTCAGCTTCATTTCCTCTGAAATTGGGCTCAACTGATCCTGTCTTTCAATCTCCTCAAGTTATGGTTGAGGCACTTAGCCTTCTTCACCTTCATTCGTCTGAATTCATCCCTATTCCACTGTTTAATCCGAATCTTCAACCCTTTCAGTTTTTGTGCAAGAATGTAACCAGCTGTTCCAGACACTTGTATCTCAGACCACCAAATTCTTATCTTCTCTTTGAATCCAGGGATAGACAGCCACATAACCTCAAATCTGAAAGGGGTGGGACCCCCAATAATTTCCTCGTGACGGAGCAAGATGGGGATATGGTCCAAGTCATTGAGTCAGGATTTGGTAATGCCCTTTGAATCATTCCACTAAAATGACTTTCCCAATCTGGGGAGAATAGGGCTGCGTTTGGTAACTCTCCCGAGAATGCATTCTCGTTGCTTTCGTTCCCAAGATTCCAAAATAGGTGAAAAT
>JAOXJP010233328.1:0-10334 GCA_025762735.1 Platanus orientalis | reverse complement strand
CTCTTGGACTAACTTCTTTACCCACACTCGTCCATGGTGTGGGAACCCTTGCATATTTTTCATTGCATCCGGGCACCAATGCAACGCCTCTTGCCAATTTTTCACCACATTCAAGGAATGAGGTGCTCCTTGCCAATTTTTCGCCACATCCGGGGAATGAGGCGCGTAGCTCAAAGGTAACACCCTAGTATTAAATTGAAATAACGAATTTTCATAATCGAAATAACGTACAGAACAAGAACAATATAAAAATGTTATGTCTCATACAATCGGTATGTACTTGTTATAAAGTAGGGTTGAATGGTATAATTCCATTCATACCCTTACTATAGAAACTTCCACACCAACCATACAATGAATAGACTTGTATACCCATACACAAACACAACCCCCATGTGTTATACACTTCCACAACTTTCACACGTAAGTGGTTTTTGTAAAAATTGTTTTCTCATTTGAGATCATTGTACTCTAAATATGCCAAGGAAATGAGATGAAAGGGACTTTTGGATGCCATTTCTTCTAGACATCGGCCCATCACAATGCATGAGACCTATTCTCATTTTTAGGTTGAGAGATTCCCCTTTGCCAATGAATGATTCTGGCCCCCTCCTCCGGTGGAGTGATTCTCAAACCCTTTTTGCATTTCTCACTTCAATCTCTCTTGTTTCAATTTTGGCATGTGCAGCTCCATTTGTTGCGGCAACTTTGGGACGTAGAACCCTCTTTTTGTGCTACCTCTTCGGCAGGTGCCACAATGGTGCTGTATCACCTTGGTGTTGCATTGGTGCTGCCTCTTTGGCACATGCAACCCTTGGTGCTACATCAACCCCATCCAAAATAGACATATTCTTAGATATGAAACTTATCCCATTATAATTACAAATTCAGCAGATACATTGGAGTGTGATAGAAGAGAACAGAAAAAAGGAAAAAGGAGATGAAGAAAGCGAAAACTGAAGAGAGAGTTTAGATCAATCAACCCTCTCTACCTCACTTTATTATTTACTCGTCTAACAATTCCTCCTTTCTACATGGTACTAGGAACAAATTGAATATAACTGCAAACAAGTAAAAAGACATGTATTGTCACTTCACATAAATACTAATGAGAAATGCAACTCTGATCTAACCTACAATAATAGAGATCAATAATGAAGGTACCATGAAATGCCTAAATTGAAGTTTCCAAGATTTCAAATACCAGATTTCCACAATTTAAACAAATTTACCATCTTATAAAAATTTTACTTACAGCACAAAAAATAAATAACCAATAAAAATAATAGAAACGCTAAAAGAACACCTTATCAAGCAACCGCTTGGGATCTTGAAAGGCTTGCTTCTTTGCCCATTGATGGAATAAATGTGAAACAATCGAGCGGTCCTCCACATTGAATCTGAAAAAGAATGATAACTAAAGCATGTGAAGATTTAGCCCAAAATAACTAAGCTGGACAAGATAAGGTGGCAATATCTTAACAAACATCCCATTTTAAAGAATACCTTCGTAAAAAGCTATTCCCATTGTATGGTATCAGTTCAGATGATTTTTCTATAGCTTCATCACCTTGAATGTTAGCAGAATCTGTTCGGATCAAATCTTCTCTAGGAGATTTTTCATGCCCAGGCAAAGCAACGGTGAACTGAGCAGTTGTTTTTGAGAGCTGCCTGGGCACTACTTGTAATTCCTTCCTAGTCAGGTCACCCTAAATCAAAAATAAAGCAAGTCATCAAACGAAAAGCAAGTTAAGCTCTTTCAAAAATAAACAGAAGTTACCTCAAATTTCACATAAAATTACGACGTTTTGAGCATCAATATGGTGATTAAAAGCCAGCATGTACACATAGTTAAAAATTTAGGGGCATCTTAGTCATTCTGTATTTAATTTAAATTACATATATGGTAGCTGATATTAATTACATGCAGTCTCATTTATGCTTTAGGTATTTATTTCCATAATAAATATAGATATCTTGAATGTATTATAAGTAGTATTTGAAGTAACACATCGAAAATTTGGCTTTGTAAGGATCCAGACCCCATATATATAAATATATGAACACATATATGTGATATAAACCACGTGTGGACATGTGGCACTTCAAGGGCCTAAGTTAGGAATTATGGAATTTTCAACAATGGCCCTAAAGTGAAAATATTAATATTTGGATGACTTTATTTGTAATATCCCACATCGTCTAGCATGAAAAGAATCTTGTGCTTATATGTAAGCAACAAATACTTGGTTTGACGCGTTTTAAAACCGGGGAGCAAGAGTGGCCCCAAGGTTGGGACGCCCATAACCAGACAATATCAAGCCTAATCAGGCCAGGTCATCATTATTGTTATATAGCCTACCTAGAATGATTAATGGGATTGAAAACTTAATAGAAATGGTTATTTAGTAAAAAGAATAAAAGAGGTATAGAAACTAACTAAAAATAGAGGGACCTATCCATAACTTCTGAAATTTAACTAATAAAATCCCACGAAAGCCTTCACTCAGTTGTATATGTGATTAAGGCAAGCTGGGACTGAGCAACCGAAAGATGGAACAGATAAGAAGGAAGAAGAGATTCTGTTAGAAAATCTCTATATTTGGTAGGTGGCCCTCTTCTCCAGTTAGTAGACTTTGGTTAGAATGTTCAACAAAGTTTGACATAATTCTTGTAATTTTGCAACTGGTGGAATGATGAGGTATTGAAGTTGTGCTATGCCTATATTCTAGGAGTGTGAGAACCATCTAAAATTGTTTCATTGATTTGAGTGGGATTGCTGCAAAATTTTCGCTATTGATGACATGAAATTTATGAAAATATCTCCATGAATGAAATTTGTGGTAAATTGATAATTCAAACAGTGATTTTGTGTATTTTGGAAGTGTATGTTGAAGGTTGGTTTTGTTTGTGATTTGTTAAAACCAGGGTAAGGTGGAAATTGAGTTTATTTAAAACTTGTAAAATTCTGAGTTAGGGATTTTTACCCACGCTCATGCAACTTCACAATCACCGTGTACAAGGTGACCCGTAGACATGGTATAGAGACCGCACGGTCATGTAATTGGGTCCACAGAGCCATCATCCATCTAGATTGTCCTATTGCCTGGTCCAATTTTCCTCACATGCTTGTTTTACTATAACCGCACAACTACACTACTCTAACCACATTGTCACAAACAAATCTCTTGGCTCATGCATGGAACGGCGGCCTTGGGTATTGACACATTGACATTTCTATAAATAAGCTACAATGGAAAACTTGTAAATAGGCCTTTTTTGGGGAGGACATTTCCTTATGGCAATGGGTGAAAAGCTTAGCATACACCTTGAGGATGGGTTGGTGCTTAGAAACACCAAACCCCTGGCATAGGCAAGAGGTATGTCAATGCATGCGTGAAACGACGAAAAGTGTGTCATGCGACATACTCCAAGCCCACATGAGCTTAAACTACGAGGCATCCTCAACATGGGTTAAGGGCGGCTTTAGGCTTCCTAAAGGGGTTGTCTAGGGTTCCCTTGGGCGTTAGGTTCCCCTTAGAGATAGTGCTTGGGGCCTTGGTGTAGGCGAAATTATGCATTAGGCTTAGGCCTGAGATTAACACATGTACCTGTAGTAGCACGCCTTGTGCAACAATGGTGGCTTAGTGTGGACCGAGTAGGCTGTCCCGTGGCTTTTATGCTTGGGTGTGCCTTATCCTAGTGTTGGGATATCAAGGCTTGGCACAAGATGGTCACTTTAGTGGCAACGTAAGGTGCAAGGAAGACATTTTGCATCGAACGTCATGGTGCCTCATTAGATGCCATGAGCATTGGTGGGCTTAATGTCTCAAGCGGCAACTTGAGGATGTGTTGTATGCATGATGGGCATTCACTGCTACATACGGAGCGTCAAGAGCTTTGTGGTCCTTTGAGACGTACTTATGCATGATGAGGTGGCTAACTAGTCGTGTGATTGGTTTAGTACGGTTCAAATATGGTTAACATGCAATGATAACACGAGGGACCCTATGAGCCGGATGGGAGTCTTGGCAACGCAATGAAGGAGATTATAGGCTGGTCAAACAAGGCTTGACACATCAGTGCTCTTGGGTGAGCAGTATCCTTGTCCATGCATTATGGGGCATGTCAGCAAGTCAAAGAATAGCTCAAATTATAGTAAAACTGGTGATGTAGCACAAAGCTCTGATAGCAAAATTGATGCAACATAATGGAAAAAATACCAAATTTTAATGTAAGATATCCCAAGAGGCTCAAATACTTGTTAGAATAAAAGTGCGGAAGCAAAATAATTCAAAAATCGAATTTCGCACACTAAAGTAGCCACGAACCCAAGAAAACAGATAAAAGAATAACAGAAATAGAGTATAGAATAAATTAGAATGAAAAGACGAAGTAAAGAAAGAGCAAAAAAAAACCCAAAAAATGATATTTCTATAATTTTGAACAGAAAATCCAAAAATTACCAAAATGACATCTAGCACATCCGAAAATTCCAAAATTTTCTAGATCAAAAGTGTAGACTTCAGAAGGTCTACAATTAAGTTTTCATGACATTTGGACAAATTTTGATTAACCAAATCATAAAATTTCATAAAATAGAAGATTCTTTAATGGAGGTTTTGATGAAAACTAGTAGGGAATCATTAAAGGAAGAAGAAGATAACAAAGAATACAAGAGAAGAGAAAGAAAAAGAGAATAAGAGACTAAGAGAAAAAGAGAAGATAACAGAGATACTTGGGAAAAAGAGGGAGGCTGAGGTGGATAGTCATAAGTGTACCTTCGTGTGCTATGAGCCACATAGAGAGAAAGAGAAGCTTAGAAGATGGTATCAACTCTTGGAGAGGAGAACATGGCCACAGCCACACCTTGGGAAACCACCCAATTCACACACTTTAATTCAATTTTATTCACTATAAAATATGGGGAAGGGGTGTGTCACTCCCCGAAACCTACATGCGGAGATTGGGGTAAATCTGACAGAGAAAAATATGGCCGTGACAGCGCAGCCACGCTTTTAATGTTGCATGGTTATGCCACTCGGTTAAATCCTCACTACAACACAGTTGTCTTTATGGGAGTTAGACCTCTAACTACGCAATTGCATTTTCTGGATCAATGTTATGTAAATTGTTAAGAAGTGTCCTTCCGATACAGGACTTCAATTATGCCACTAAGCTGTGATATGTGGATTAATTGCATTAGAAATGTTTGGTATATTGGGTTGATAATTATTTCCATGTGTAGTTAGATATTGCATTGGTTATGCTTTAACTTATATGGAATTGGTGTATGTGATTCCTAGACTTATTACATTCTATGATAGACTTCATTTCATAGTTGCTTTCTGTTGATATTGACTAAGTTCTAACTAACCATGTGATATAGCATCTGTTGCTGCTTTCCTTGTTATTAATGAGTGGTGCATCATGTTGATGAAATTGCATTGCATACTGCTATTCGCTAACAACGCAAGGAAAAAACAGTACCTTTGTGTGTAGGTACCCATGTATGAGATGATTCAGAGATGTGATTGTGTTATGATTATGCTCAATGAGTAATACCCTTGCTGAGGGAAGACCTGCCATAGACACTGCTCCTTAGTGAAGCTTGGAGCTGGGATAGCCTTGTGGACGAACCTGAGCTGACCTATCCATGCGTGTTAAGGCACAAGAGCCCCCGGATTTATTCGGAGCTGCTCAAATGACTAAGATCACTCAGCGGGGTTCAAGGGTTGTGTACAGTGCCTATCCCTGCACTTTAAGAGCATAAGGAATCCCTGGATAGTGAGATATCAAACTGCTGATGTGGCTAGCCACCACAAGGTGGGATCCAGGTAGCAGTCGGGTATGAGGTACTGTTGGTGATGGATACAGGTTATGATTGATCGTCTACATAATTGGAGGATGTTGCTCTAGTTGTGATTAGACTGCTTAGCAATTAGAAATGTGTTTTCAACACCTGAGAGTGTCATGTTTGTTGGCATGCATTGCAGGTGCATATACATGTAGTTGATATTATTGTTGATAATTCATGAGAATGTTCCATATTGTGTTGTTATGCCCTAAATATGAAATAAATGAAATTGTGAGATCGATATGTCTTATGTAATGAGTATTGTACCTCTATGGGGTTGAGACCTTATATATGATAAAGATGCATAAGGTGCGCTCAAGTAATATTTGGTTAAGAGTTATGTATTTATGTTATTTTATGCTTCTTGTATGCCACGTTATCCGTTGATGTTTGTGATTGTCATAAACTGTAGAAGGCAGGATTAACCTACTGGCTTGTGAACATCACACTGTTTACCTATCACTATTTAGATAGAAAGGTCCCCAATGTTGAGAGCAGGGGAGATTCTTAGTCCATAGAATGTTGAGGGATAGAAGCCGGTAACTAGGTTGCTGGTGGAGTTTTTAGTTATATTACTTAGACATGAGTGTACAGTCAGTCTGTAGTTGGCCCTGTATATGTCCCTACCTCATGCATGTATTTTGGACAGTTATGCATAGGTTGTACAGGCTCTCTGAGTACACTTTATCATCCAGTGGTACGGATACGCTGTGGTTGACAACCCGGTTTCTAAGTTGGATTATGTATGAATCATATGTGTTTCTTTACTCACATCTAGTTATGTTACAAGCTCAAGTGTATGTTTATTTTCCGTTGTGATGCTTTTTTGGGAAATCTTGGTGTACATCTTTGGATAAAAGGAGAAGACATCAAGAAAGACTTTCTCCCTAACTGTCGCACGTCGGGATCCACGGAGCAGTCCTCGGGATTCAGGGCATGACACCTTTAGGCTTTTGATTTCCACAAAACTTTTGTATTGAGACAGTTGAATGAATGCCAAGTTTCTCTCAAGAAATCTTCTCGGTCAATTGGAGTTATTGATAATCTTCTTCATGTTGGCAAGACCCCAAACAGGCCTTGTTCAAAAACGTGAAACTCCAACTCCTGTTCACGAAGAGCAACTCCCCTAGTTTTCTGTCTAGTTTTCTCTTTTTATAATAAAGTTCTAGTTTCTTTCTCTCTCCTTGTTTTAAATTTTTTTAATTTTGGTTTTGGGTGGAGAGGTTCTCAAATTCAAAATACCAAAACATGTTTATAGTACCATGTCGATATGATATGACAGTGACACAAGATACTTTATGGAATCTTTGGGACTACTAGTTTCTCATTTCCATTTGTACTAAATGTTACTCATTTAGTACCTAACAATTTTTTTCTTTATTTTGTCAACAGAAAGACGTAAATGATAAACACTAATAAATCTTACTATATAAAAACTTTGTAATATTAGAGCCGAAAGAAATACTTGGCTTAAAAGACCAATAGAAAAGCATGGTATCAGTGCATCGCATGGGATACTCGTATTCATATACATGTCCTAAGCTTTCAAGAAATGAAGAGTTGTATAGCCATTTCCTATATCAGTGCCAGTATTCAAATTTGGACATCCTAGATTCCAGAAGGTTAAAATACCATTTCCAGATTTTACTTGCAAAATTGCAGTGGACAAGTGATCTAAAGGCTCCAAGTTAGACACAAAATTAGGTGATCTGCCACAGAAATTATCCAACACCACTACCCATATAAAACATGACAAGATCACCAAATAAAGTAAGCAAGGAAGAACCTATTAGAAAAAAGTGAACTGAGAAAAGATCTAATTAGAAAAGCGCCATCGGAATTACTCCAAAAGTGCTTGTCCACCACAATTTTAAAAATTGTAGCACAGAGAAAATGAACAATGATCCCATCAACTTCCCAATCATTAGAACTGCATCTGAAGTTCAGGATCCATAACACTTGACCGGCTATAATATCGAAGCAATCATGAACTACACCGCCTCTTCGGAACGCCATTATATGATGAGAATGTATTACTTTCCCCAATGTTATATCTATTTTTTTTTTTTTTTTTTTTTTTGGTAGTTGGCACCAAACACCTTGGAAATGCCCTCTAATGGCATGCTCAATAGAGAACTTCAACCTAATTTTTGTGCCATCAAAACTTCCTTGATCTATCCTTAAATTCAATGAACCTAAACCAAAGCGTCCCACTTCTTCTCCAAACCCCCATCAACTTCAATGGTCTTATACTCAATCCCCTAGCTTCTTTGGGTGCACAAACTAGATTCCATTCAACCAAGTGATATGTTTTCTCAAAATTGTCCCCACTTCATGCAGTATCTGATTGAAGCTTCCCAATTTTAAAAGCAACAGACACTAGAAAGGAGAAGAGAGAAATAATAAACTATGAAGTTAGATAAAGTACTAAGCATATTTTACTACCTTAAAGTAGTTTTCTTCAAGGTCACGAGTTTATTTATGCATCCTTTCTACAACCAGATCTCAATAAATTGCCCCCAACGGGAGGACAAGATATTGCTTTGAAAGTCAACTCACTCAACAACCCAATGTACTTGCTAGAACAACATGATAGTTCCATTTCTTGAATTCTAAGCTCAAGATCATTCATTTCAAGTTCTTGATATTGGTTCTTGAGTTCCATTGTTTGGTTAACAAATCAATTAGATCAATTAGTCCATATTTATTATTACTACTCGACAAGCCTTAAGCCTATAACCTAAATCTCTCTAAAGATATTCCTAAACACAATATTAGTTGATCTGCCCTATTTTAACCTACCCTATCCCAATTGCATAACCCAAGGATTCCATAATAGCTTACCCAGACTTTCCTAGGAAGCTATATCTGGATATTCTTCATTAAAAACTTCAAAATTTGTTTACATTCCCAGTTTCCAAAACCTAATAACTTCTGTAAGCTACACCCAAAAGGTTTCCCAATTGTTATTAGGATCTTTAAATCCTTTTGATTGTTTAGCATTTCTCCCAAAATCCCACCTTTGAGTGTTTGCTTCTACGATTTAGCCCCAAGGTTCAAAAATGTCAGTGTTGGTGCAAATGTCGGTTAGGCTAAAATAAGACATATATCGGAAATGTCGGAAATATTGGAAAGAAATATTGTAAAAATCTTGAAAACTTAAGAAGCATATTCTAATCTAACTACATATGCATAAGGAAACAAATGGATTCATTAGGAATGATAGCTTATTTTAGCCCACTTGAATTTTAATATTCTTAAAAAATACACATGAATACATAATGGTTGACAAAAATATTATAATCTAACCATATAAGCATATGAGAACAAATAGATTTTCTTCATTTTTTTCTTTTTTATCTTCAACTTCTTCCTCTCACTTCTTTTACTTTTTTCAAAATTTATCGTTTTTCATATAATTTTTTATTATAACACAATGTCGATATTAGGCAATAATACACTGTGAAAGGAGAATATTCGCTCAAACACACCGACATCGTACATCATATTGACCAAAAATTGAATTTTTATATTGTACTTAATGTTTCGTGTTGGTATAAGAATATGTTGTGTTGGTTCTGGTGGACATGGACATATGTCGGAAGATATTTAAGATATTTCAAGATATTTGATACCATGACGATATGACGCCTGATGGTGTATTGGAGGGTCAGAAGAAATTTTATATGGCACAGGCTTTGGAGGGACAAGGGGAGAACATGACAATTGGTGAATGGCTGTAGGAGGATGATGAATTTGAGGAATATGTGATAGACTGAAAATGCAACGTCTAAGATTGAGGGTGATGAAGTCTGCAATCTGTATGAAGCTAATGGGAACATGAGGTTTGTCACGCTCCGAAACCCACACCAGAAGGACCATGAATTTCGGCACATGACATTAAACATTCATTCTTAACTTGTAAATTCTATATAAAATTTTCTTTCATTCTTTTCATTCATACGCAACGGAATTATATATCATAAATCATAACCATCCATATCCCATAATCAACTTGTAATAAAATTTACATAATTCCATAAACCTGAAAACAATCCATAATCATGTTTTAGCATTTCCATTCACATAAACTAATAGTCTGACATAAATTAAACTATCATCTAAAAAACAAATATCAAGCCTAAACCAAAATCCATTAACTTATTACATTCTTTTAAAATAAACTGAAATTAAATACTAAACTGAATTAACAAAGTAATGTCTCAATATCTAATCTTTTAACTCTCTAATCCTGCCTACGAGCATCGCTATGCAGCTATCTCATCATTTGTGGTGCTAAATTTGGGGTGAGCTTGAAAAACTCAGCGGGTAACAATAAACTAAAGAATACTAGATTAAGACTTAGCACGATCAAAATGAAACAGATAGTTGCATACTTTTTAACTATATATGGAACTGAACAGTTAACATATAAAAATATATACTGAACTGAAAACATTAAAAGACATATATATAT
>JAOXJP010233327.1:0-10334 GCA_025762735.1 Platanus orientalis | reverse complement strand
GTAGTGGCTTGTTAGGTTAGCACAAATTTGGTCCAACTTACAGAACGGTTTATGGTCCACCTTACATAGGGGGGTGTCGCACTTGATATCAGACCTCCTCGGGAACACATCAGCCCCAAAAATTGGGGGTGATATCATCTGCGCCACCCCCCTTGATTAAAATTGGGGGTGATATCATCTGCGCCACCCCCCCTGATTGGACACTAGAGGGGGGGGGGAATCAATTCACTTTCTGTAGGTTTTTGATTCCCCTCCCTGAGTGTCCCATCAGAGAGGGTGCCGCAGATGATTTCACGCCCAAAAATTGGACTCGTATCGTTGCGCCACCTTACTCTGCCTCATGGTATGCCACAGACACAAAGGGAGGTGGGGCCCTGCAAAGAGTGTATGGGGTCAATGTGTCACAGAGTAAGGTAGCACAGAGGATACGGCTCCCGAAAAAGTGATTTTCTCCAATAAGAAGGGATAAGTAGCTAAACAAAGCAGAGACTATATTCATTAGTCAGACTGTAATGGCGGTTGCGAATCCCATCCAGGATGATTTTGAGGTAAATTTTAGCGGAAAAAGCATTATTAAGGCAACAGGTATTTCCTTGCAAACCTATGTCCTCCCTCTTTCCAACCTGGATCTGCTTTCAGGCCGTTTTCCTGTCACATACTTTTATGTGTACCGCAAACCAGCAGTTGAGAGCTTTGCTGCCATTGTGACGAATCTTAAGACCTCTCTCGGCGGTACTCTAAGCCACTATTACCCGTTTGCAGGCCGGATTGTCTCAAACCATGAGACTGGTGAGCCAGAGATCATATGTGATAACCATGGTGCCCTAATTGTAGAAGCCTATGCTAGTATTCCCTTAAGGAAACTAGACTTGTACAACCTTAATCAATCTCTACAAGGTAAAAAACTAGTCTCTGCCGACTTTAAATTTCCGCTGAATGTACAGGTGACGAATTACACCTGTGGAGGCATCTCGATAACGTTTACCTTCGATCATGCACTAGGTGATGCGAGTGCCTTCGGTAAGTTTCTGGTGTCTTGGTCAGAAATAGCTCTTGGAAAGTCGATGATTTCGTGCGTACCGGATCATCGAAGGAATCTTCTTCGGCCTCGTCTCCCTCCTATATACAACCCTTTACTAGACCATACTTACGTGTCGTGCAACATGGATGAGATAATCAATATGCCGGCAAATGACATTTTTCTTAAGCGTCTCTATCATATTGAAACATCAAGTATTGATCGGCTGCAGAAACTTTCTTGTGTGGAAGGTGAAGGTGGTGGCAAGAGAACCAAGATCGAAGCTTTCTCAGCTTATGTGTGGAAGGTTATGGTGACGGCGATCCATGAATCTGAGACGCATTGTAAGATGGGTTGGTTAGTGGATGGACGTAAGATGATGTGTCAAGATCCCAATTACATAGGAAATGTTTTGTCGGTAGCCGTTGGAGAGGCAAGCGTCGCAGATTTGAAGAGAGGTTCACTCTCCGTTGTGGCCACCATTGTTCACGAGGCAATTGCCAATGTCACAAATGAAGCTCATTTCTTGGATTTGATCGATTGGATCGAGTGTCACAGGCCAGGACTGATGCTAGCCAAGATCGTGCTAGGCCGGGGTGGCCCTGCCCTCGTTCTGTCATCTGGACGTCGGTTTCCAGTCACCGAATTGGACTTTGGCTTTGGGTCTCCGGTGCTTGGGACGGTCTGTTCCACTATAGCCAAGATTGGGGTGGGTTACATGAACCAACGACCCAGTGCTCGGGGCGATGGCTCATGGGTAGTGTCTGCTATCCTATGGCCGGCATTGGCCGCTGCCTTGGAGTCAGATCCCGATCACATTTTCCACCCCATGTCCATAACTCATCTTGGACTTTGAGGTTTAGCTTCCATCTTTCAAACATCTGGTCACAACGAGTGCTAGTTTAAGGAATTGAGTTTGATGTATTGTAGGGGAGCTAGTAGTCTACTTAGTGTGATGTATTGTATGAGCTTGAAGCTACCTTTTATCTTCCATGCTTATGAGTGCGACAACTCAATTGTTGACAATTGTTATAAATTAGGTCTTTAATTGTGTATTATAAAGAAATAGTTTGCTTTGGTCAACTGTTTTCATAGGGTTTTAAGTGCTAACTTCTTTTGTTAAAAATAAAATAAAAAATAATGAGTCCCACATTATTTAGATAAGAAAGAGAAGTAAGGCTAATAAGACTGGAGCTTTGCCCCATGGTTTTTAAAACTCTCACACATGTGTTGGTTTGGCTAGGTGCTTAGGACTGAGTACACATACAAAGTAACATGGGCAGGAACTAGTGCGAGAGCACTTGAAGCATACTATCCGCTTTGTATGCATCATCACAGGTGTGGACATTGTGAAAAAGAAGGGGAAACGAAAAGGAAGATCGCTTTGTTCCATGTTTTTTCCCTCTTTTCGGGTTTCAACACCCATTTTTGGTCTCTTTTTGGGTTTGTAAAAATGGTTAACCTGGGGGTTTGGATTTTTTGGGAGTCGCCATTAACTTGGGTTTACCGATGGAATTGGACATTGGCTTCTTTTCTTTTAAAAAGAAAGTCTACACCCGAAGGTCTAGGGGTTAACTCCTTGTATTAGTATAGTTTTCAAAGAAAACAGATAAGTTTTTTTGTTACAATTAGGGAAGGTGTTAGGCACCCCAATTACCCACCTTTTTAGAGCAACTTTTCATAAGCATATATATTGTTAATTGTCATAAATGTACATATTGAAGAAAATAAAAAATGAATTTTATTAATTTATTACATAGGTCTGACGCTTGAATTTTGGTCTCAGGCATCATTTGCTGAAATGGAGGTCATGCTATACAATGTTGGACACCAAAATGCCTGAATTTTAATTCTCATTGAAATTTGAGCATCACTTGCTAAAAAAAGTCCAGCAACCTGACTTTTAAGGTTTGGCTCTCTTTTGAGGATCCCACTATCTTGGGAATTTATACAGAGGCAAGGGACCTCTTTGTGGTCTTTCTACATGAATTCTAGACTTTGGATCATTATACAGAAGGAAGAAAAAATTAGATTAAAAAATTAAAAGGGATTGTTTTGGTCTCAGACTTGATGCTTGAATTTCAATACGACTGGATTTTATTTCTTATTGAAATTCAGGCATCAATTGCAAGGTAAAAATCCACCAACCTAACTTCCTGACCATTTAGACCCCCTATAGGGGTTAAAAAATTCGAAAATTTTTAATTAACATAGAACATCATTTTGAGAACATTGTGTAAAAAATCAGATCAATATTTATACTACAAAAAATTCTACAATATTGGTTGGTAAAGAAAAAACACAGAAAACCAGTTTTTTGGGCAGATTTTGGGGGACTATTTCGAGACCTAAACAAGTTCTAAAATTGTTGAAAATTTTATTGTGGGTAGGTAACCGATCTAGGAGCCTGCCATAAAAATTTAGTATATAACACTCCGCATTTGTACTTAAGGGAAAAATTGTAATTTTACCTTATAAGGGTAAAATAGTCATTTCATATGGTTAAACAGACCATAAAGTGATTTAGGAATTCATTGGACTAAGTTAGAAGTGTAAGACCTAAGTTGGGCTTTGAACCAATCAAGTTCAAAAGTTATCCTAATTTTGCATTTGAGTTAAATTTGCTGGCCCAGTAACACCAATCTTGAGAGAATTGGAGATCATGCCGTACAATGTTGGAAAGATCTAGCAGTCTACTGTCCAACATAACAAACCTTGTATGAATAGGTATTTCTTATAGAAAGTTATGACTGTTTTTTCCATAAAAGGGTCTGTGATGTCAGACTCACTGATTTGAGGTAACTTTGGAGATACACCAATAAAATTGTAGAACGAATTAGAGTATACTTCATATAAACTTGGAAATCTCTTGAAGTCTAGTTTCTAACACAATAAATGGTGATCGAATCAGAATTTTTTAGAGAAAGGTATAGCCATCTTACTGAGGGGTATTTGTGTAGGATCCAGATACTCGTGAAGGCTCCAGATACTCGTGAAGGCTCATGATGGGGAAGCACTGGTGCTTGCCAGTCGTCTGGGGCACCTGGCCTGGCCCAGATTTCACTTTTTGGGCTGTGTTAGCAAGTTCTTTTTGCCCTATTTTCATGGGGCCACCCTAAGAAATGATCCCAAACCCTATTTTTATCCTATTTAGGGTTTTTTTAGAAGAAGAGAAATTAAAGAGAGGAAAAAACTTTAGAAGTTTAAAAAAAAAGTAGAGAGCTCTCATTCTCCAACAACAAGGTGAGTCTCTAATGCTTATATCTAGGGTTGTTCATTATTTCATTTGTAATATCTTACTACTTTATGGATTCTAAACATGAATCAATGGTCTAACCTTAAGAAAAGATGGATATTCAAAGGGAAAGAAAGTCCTACTTGAGGATCTTCTTAGCTAAGATTTGAAACTTGTGGTAAATAGTTACACAAAGCTTACTCTATTTTTTATTGTTTTTAGGTTCTTAGAAGTTTTGTGATGACAAAAATATTGAGTTTATGAATGTTTTCTCATATGTTTGTAAAACCCTTTGCTAGAACCTTAGGAACTCTAACTCTTGTGTTGATTTGTGATGAGATCTTGCCATATTATACTAGGATATTAGAAATCCTTAATTTAATTTATAAATAAAAATAGTTTTACATTATACACGTATATGTATTTCATTGAGATATTGGATTCCATGAGTGTTGAAAGCATGTAAGTTAAGAATATATGAATCTATAGTTCCCATGATAGTTATTAATGCATAAAAAGCTTAGTTTATCATGAAAAACATGAATATTTGTTTGGAGTTGAGCATCTCTTATTAACATATGATTGTAAGAATGAAAAATTAAGTTGATTACATATGTAAAAATTGATTATGATGCATGTTGACTCCTACTAAAATGAAAACAGTTAATGATAGCATATAAAAACGCTTAGAGATTGTTATGAAATGATTCAATTAAGATATAAATTGTGATTATGAATGTTTGGAAAGCATATGTAATATGATTATTGTTGAATTGTGCTAAGTATATTGATTGTATAGTATTTGAAAGTATATGTAATATGATTATTATTGAAACTATCACTTGTGGTAAGTATATTGATTGTATAGTATTTGAAAGCATAATGCCATGCGAAATTCCATAATTTCTTATTGGGTAAGTTAGAGATTGATTTGTTGATGTTACATATGTATCTAATCATATTAGAAGATGTATGATATAAAGTTGGATATCTTTTAGATGATCTTAGTGAATGTTTCTAGTGACGAATTATTCCTCTTAATTATGCTAGAGAATGTATTATGTGATGATACGTACTTCTTGTGTTAGATTAAATAACACACCATATAATGACAATACAAGGTAAAATGGCTAAGAATAGATAAAAAAATGAAATGAATAAAAGATTTAGAAGAGTGAAAGAAGATAAGTAAGAAGGATAAAGTGTCAAGATGATATAAGTTTCCTCCATTAGGAGTTAAATGATGGCTAGTGATAAGTAATAAGTAAAGAGAGATTAAGACATAAAGAACAAATATGTATAACGGTCCTTGTTATTAGGATAATACAATATATTGATGATCCTTGTTATTGTGATAATACAATATGTTGATGATCCTTGCTATTGGGATAACAATATGCCGATGGTCCTTACTTTTGAGATAAAACAATATGCCAATGATTCTTACTATTGGGATAATACAATATGCCGATAGCCTTTGTCATTGGGGAATAATACAATATGTTGATGGTCATTGCTATTGGGATGATACAATATGTTAATGGCTTTTGCTATTAGGGAATAATACAATATGCCAATGGTCCTTGCTATTGGGATAATACGATATGTTGTTGACTCTTGTTATTAGGGTTATAATTCAATATACCGATGGTCCTTACCATTGGAGAATAATTCAATGTGTCAAAGTGTAAACAAGTGAACTTAAGTATAAGAGGAAGAAAATGTAAGCAAGTGAAAAAAATATGTAAGTGTAATAAAGTGTGAGTGATGACCCTTACTATTGGGGTATAAACAATATGATAATTAGGTCATTATGGTTAGGGATAATATAATATGTCAAAAGGTAAAGAAGTAAAAGAAAATATAATCAAGGAAACCAAATTGTAAGTGAATGTAAAAAATTTTAATTGAAGACCCTTTCCATTGAGGAATAATACAATGTACCAAAATGTAAAAAAATGTTAAAGGTCCTATTATTGGAAAAGATGAATGTGTGTAAGAAGATAAGAAAAGAAGTTATATTAAGAATAAATGAATAGTTCATAAGTTACATAAAGAAATAAAATGTCAAGATAATAACTGGAAGCATATAAGCTTCAAAAGTAAGGAAAAATTAATAAGTTATGTAGGAATAAATAATGTGAAAGTCCTTGCTATTATGAAATAATAAAATATGTCAAAGTGTAAACAAGTGAATTCAAGTGTAAGTAAAGTGCAGAATAAAATAAAAGTAAGTGTAAGATAATGATAAGCAAGTGTAAAAAACATGAATAAGTATAAAGTTAGTGAAAGAAAAATGTAAAGTAACTGAAGGAAAAATGTAAGTAAGTGTAAAAAAGTATAGAAAAATGATACCAAGTATTTAAGTAAGCATGAGTAAGTATAAGTGATCTTAAATGCCCCATTATTAAGAATGAAACTATATAAAGGAAGAAGAAAAAAGTTCATAAGACAAATAAAAGAAGTGAAACCATTATAAAAAGAATATAAAAGTTTATAATAAATAAGAAATATTAAAAATAGAAAAAAAACATATAAGTTTTAAAAGAAAAGTAAAGTTATAAGTCATGTAAAGGAATGAAAATATTAAGATAAGGATAATGGAAACTAATAAGTGATAAGTGAAGACACAATGAATAATAAGTAATTTATGATTAGTAACAAGTAAGAATGTGAATGATAAATATAAGGTAATGGTAGACTTATTGAATATAGAAGTAGAATTTCTTATGTCTTATTATGCAAATGTGTTGTTATGATTGTTTATTGCTTAAGAATAATGCATTTTTAGCTTCTAATGACTTACATATGTATATTGATATTAGAAAAGTATAATCTATGCTTGAGAAATTAATTGATATTTATCAAAAAGAAAAAAAAAGAAATGAATAAAAATATTCATTGGGATGCACACTAAGTATCTTTATTATGGATGAATTATGAAATGTTTACCATGTGATTGTAAGTATATATTGCCATGTATGTTGCTATGTAAATATATAAGAAAAATGTCATGTATAGGTGGAATCATGCATTTTGCCATATGTAAGTATTAGAAGAATGCAATGTATAAATAGTATTATGTGAATTGCCATGCATAGTTTTTACATAGAACCATGATGATGAGTGTTTAGATCTTGTGATGACTAGTAGATAATGTATATACATTAACACATACCTACATGCTATAAATTGAGATGTGTATTCTACATGAATATGTACTTATGATTTTATAATGAAAGATTTGTGCTTTACTTGTCTGGTTTTGTGGTAGGTTTTGTGTACCTACTTACAAGTCATGGATCTTACCCATCCACATCATTTTTTCAGGTGAGTTTTAGTGCATCTACACTGTTGGGAGTACTTAGAGGTTGGAGGAAAGGCATGTGGTGGATGCCTCTCTTCCTTAATAGTTTTAGTTTCATATAGACTCTCTATGTTTTCTTATTAAAGCTCTTGGGATGTACTAAAGTTCAAGTTTAATTTTTTTGAGACTTGTAGTTTTATATTTGAAATGTGTTGATGGGGGTTTTGGCTCCTATCGTTACATAAGAGATTAGTGACATGATAGTTAATTTTTTTATATGTTATAGTTTATTTTTGATACACCTTTATGATTATAATGTTAATGATTAATTTATTTCCGTTGCATAGGATAAGTTCAAGGTTAAGTTTCTAAGTTACCCTACAGGTTAAAGATAAATGTAAGATGCGAAAAATTCATAGTGAATGGTTTATGGAGCCAATTTAGTAGCTGTCCGGTTTCATGCCTAAATAAGATTATGAAATTTGGGATTGTTACAGGTATCATTCCGATCCCTACAAGAATCACAAAAAAATTGGCAAGGTACTAAGTTTAAAAATAAGTCTAAAAGAAACATGTTTTGTCTTCACTATGTTGCCCCCCTTCAAGAAGCATTCATTGGATATGTATTGCATATCATAACAATATGTAAAGAACATGAAATTAAATAATTGACTCTAGCCTAATATGCCAAGTGAGGGAGGGTTTAGGGTTACCTCTTCCAAGGGTTGGGGATAGGATTTTATTCTTGTGCTTTTCGTTTTTCTTTCTTTTCTTTTCTTTTAGATTTTTGCTCTCTAAAACCTCTCTATTGTGCATGAAATTGGGGCTATTTATAGAGGTTTGGGGTGTAGATGAAAGGCTAGGATCAATCTTAAGGTCACAGGGAATCAAATGTCAAGATTAGAAGGTGTGGATGCACCTCTATCATTGGTTAGGAGCAACCAAGAGTTGTGATTAGAAAATGAATGGATAAGTGAGAAACCTATGACTATGATTAGAATTAGGTTTCTTCAAAAGGAGTTTTAGGATAGAGTTTGAGCTTTAGTTGAATCAAGGGTGAGATACGAAACTTATCCTAAAAACTACTACCTTTGATTAGTTGGGATTAATCAAGGGATGACATGGCTTATGCTAAATGAAAGGATAAGGATAAATCTTATAGATATTTGTAATTCATGTAATTGATCCTAGAGAGGGTGCACAAAGTTTAGAGAAATCAAGGGTGAGAAATGAAATTTAGCTTGAAAACTACCACCTTGGATTTGTTGGAAATAATTAAGGGATGAGAGGGGTTGTACTAAATGAGGGGATAGAGATGAATCTTTTAGAAATTTGTAATTCATGGGATTGATCTTAGAGAAAGTACATGGGATATACAAGGGAGATCCTCATCTAATGGCTAAAATGTTTATCTTTAGTGTAAATGATATTTATGGATACTAATAAGCTAGAAGACAAAAGCTATTAGTGTAAGGGAAAAATTCCATTTACAATGTAACTTTTACTTTTTGGGTTCTCACTCTTGAAAACACGTAAACTCAAAGTACATTTTTGAAGTCTCAAATGTTTCAGTCGCAATAGATTAGTCAAAAATGAATTATGAAGGGATAGACTGGGGAATCGGGGTTTGATTAACTTCAAAATCTTTCAAATAATTACCGTACGGAAAAGATGGCCAAATTGGGCTCTAAGATCTTCAGATAAAAGGTGACCCTCGGGTTTTGTGATACATATTCTTAAACCATTCAGACAACCGATTCTCAAGTAGAAAACCATGCTTAAAACCTTCTTTTTGGTAAGTGAAAAATCTTGACTGAAATAGCCACTGGAGTTGGTAGAGCTTGTTGTGTGTGGATGCCTAGAAAAGTGAAGGGAAAACAAAAGGAAGATCACTCTGGTCCATGTCCTTTCCCACTTTTGGGTTTCGACATCCGCTTTTGGTCTCTTTTTGTGTTTACAACAGTGCCTAACCAGAGGGTTAGTGTCACAACCTGAATCCGGGGGCCGTAATGTGGTGAGACCATTTCTTATAGCGGTGAGACCAATGAACTCAAAGTGAATCATAATCTCTCTTACCTATTTACATATCATTTCCTATATAAATTTATTTCCTTATCTTTTCACGTCCATTTAAATCCATATAATATAATCATATCATAGCGAAATAATAATGATAATGATAAATTAAAATCCTGTCAAAAGTATCTCATAATCATCCAAAATAAAAGGGGCTTCAACCTGCCCACAAAGTGTTTACAATCCATAGCTTTCATGGGCATAATCAACATAATGAAAATATATATTATTTGTTAGGAAGTAAACTAGGAGTTGAATGCAAAACTAAGGTGTAATGTCTGGGCCAGCTGCCCAACCAACCAACATCCCTTGTCTTAAGGCACAATCCAACATGTACTCTTACATAGTTGCGGGTGGTACCAATTGGGGTAAGCTTGACGAGTTTAGTGGGAGGGTATGAAGCTTATACAACACAAAAATGAGGTCAAAGATAACCACAGTAGTAAAGGAGAAGAATGAAGACAATCTAAGGAATTAAAGCAGGAATAATAGTACAACAAGTTTACTAAATATGTACCTTTACTATGACTCAAGTATACAAATGTTATAAGATAACCATAAGGATATCCAAAGTAGATCAAACTGAATCATGCATATGTTACATGCTATATGCCACTGTTAGAAATATGTGTCCTAACAAAGTCATTCACATAAAATATAAGCATGATTAATTAATTATTTAATTAATAATAATTAAT
>JAOXJP010233326.1:0-10334 GCA_025762735.1 Platanus orientalis | reverse complement strand
CCTATGGCAGACCAAAGATCTCTCTCTCTCTCTCTCTCTCTCTCTCTCTCTCTCTCTCTCTCTCTCTCTTCTTTTTAGACCTAAGGGTCCTTTAAGCATTGGATCAACTACCCTTGTTGAAGGGACTAGCCTGTATCTTTGGGCTCAATCGGTGATTTTTTTTGGAGAACAAACACTTGGATTTGAATGTGCTAACCTTGTATTCATGAATTGGTATTTATATATGATGTTACTTTCATAAGGGGAGATTCTACCAAATTTTTGATAAAATTTGGAAGTTTTGATACTTGTGTTGTGTACCTGACCTAAATGGGCAATACAATTTACGAGTGATATCGTGTGTCTCTCTGGGGAGTGCACCTTGTTGGAAAATAGGACTAAATTCTAGCTTAATTGCATCTTAGGGTTAGCTTAGCCACGATCCCTTGGTTAACAAAGTGGGAGGCCTCGACTATCATCAAGAAATGTGATAACGATGCCTCAATGTTGTAGATTAGTTTGGTGACAATTATGTCTGGCTTGATCTCTTAATGGGGTACATAGGCAACCTGAGGGCATGGTAAGGCCCAATTTGGCTCAGCCTTAACATAAAGACTAAAATCCACCCCTATTTTCTACTGAATGACTTTGGCTAACTCAATAGCTTATGCTTGTGATTTGTGAATTCAAGGGTTCATCCCAGAACCCAACAATTTAAGGATATGTCCGCTCATATGTTGAAAATGACCGAAAAACAAAGTTTTGTCAAAAGAGATCGTATTTCATAATGAACGAAATATTTGTGAATGGGTCAAGTTATTCATGAATAAGAAGGCTTCTATGAATGACCTTTGCGAATGGAGCATTTTTCGTGAATGAGTGAGATTCGCGAATAATTAGATTTCTATATCTACAAATAGTGGCATGATGTACCTGAATACCATAGGTTTTAGTTTGTTGAGGCTAAATTAAAAGGGACAACACATCTATGGTGGAAGAAATACAAGGAAAGTCATTCCTAGTTCATGCATGGTTCTATGAGTACATGGGATGAGATGAAAGTTGCCATGAATAAGAAGTTCAAGCCTAATAACTACCGGCAAAGAGCCTATACTGAAGCAAGGCAATATGACGTTGGAAGAGTATACAAATCAATTTCAGCATTTGTTTACACGTGCATGCTTTAGATGAGATGATGAGATTCTAGTGGCTTTACATTGGCAGGAAGTACATCCTCAGATTTTTATGAGCCTATGTCTCAATCATTACCGGGTGCTAGATGACGTGATTTAGATTGCTTTCCAGGTGGATGAAAACATGAAGGCCCTATTTTATCAGAAGTCCCTCATGGAGAATGGCCCTAGAAACATGATGTCCAATGGTGGGTCTTCTACAGCCCAACAGGCCACAATCTCAAAGTGTGATGTCATCCTCTCCTAAACCAACCCACCAATTTTCTCCTTTTAGTTCCGAAGAGATAGAGGTTTCTACATCCAGCCCACGTACAGATCAATGCTTTACATGTAAAGGTTATGGACATTAGAAAGCTTAGTACCTAAGTAGACTTGTGGGTTTATCGAATAAGCAAGAACCTGAGTTAGAGAGGAAGTCTATGTATCTGAGCCAGCCATGATTTTAGAGGCTGAAAAAGATCTTAAATACTGAACTTATGAGTCGGATGAGGATATACCTATATATGTACTTCGCCCTCTTCTTTTTATCCATGATGAAAAGGAAGAGGATTATCATAGAAATATCATATTCCAAACATGAGATCACTACAAATGGTCAAGTTTGTTAGATGGTCATTGATGGAGGTAGTTGTACCAATGTAATGTTTAAGGATGCTATGAAAAAACTAAGCCTGAAAGCCAAGCCACATCCGAGTCCTTATGAGGATGCTTAGGGGAACAATGCTAGTCTAAAGGTCCAAGAAAGATACATAGTTCCCGATTGACAGCTTTAGTGACAATGTGTAGTGTGACATTATTTGTCTTAAAGTGTGTCACATCCTTCTTGGGAGACCATGACTTTTCGACAAGAAAGCACAACATTGTGACTACAACAACACGTACACATTCAAGCACCACAACAAAGTGATGAAGATGGTTCCAAGCAATGATTATATTCCCTTGAAGCTCAAAAAGATGGCTGGATCATTCATATTGTATCATGTACTCTATGGCGGTGAAAAAATCATTGGCCCTTCTCTCAAACTTAATGGGGTTAAGTTTTCTAAGAGAGGGGGAATTGATGCAACATGCATAGCGTGGATGGACAAGAATTTTCCTTTGTGGAAATCGAAGCTAAAGTTCAAGAAACTTTAGACATGTTGCACATAAGGGGTACATTTTTTTTGTCTTGTGTATGTATTAAAGCCTCTTAAGCCAAGTTTTTATTGGGTTTTTATTTATTTAGGGTATTGTATTGTAATAAGGTTCAAAGGACCATTACCATATTAGAAAATCAAGTATGGCCGGCTAGCACATCTCTTTTGTCTTTTAGTGGCTCCCAATTTAAAGCAATGTGGCCCACAATGATGCATGGTCGACAGCCCAAGTTTTCCGTCTTTTTGGAGAGTTAAATTTTAGAAATTTAGTAATTAAATAGTTCTAAATAAATTAGCAATACTTGGTTGGCAAGTTATTAGATTTAGGAAGTGTTAGGATTAGGAAATTTATAAATACATGACATAATCGTCCTATAAAAGGCTCCCCCATTCCCTTGATTTGATCATTGAAGAATATAGTGAGTTATAAGAACAATTGTAGAAGGAATGAGTTTCGTGAGTTTTATTTTTAACCATAGTAAAAAAAGATTGAAATATGAACCATCTAGTATGAATTTGCTTAGTTAATTTAATATAATTTGTTATTGTGGTGTTGGAACTTTGAAAAACTAGTAATTTGATACTTTGGTAGCTAATTAATTTACTTTATGGGTAATTTGTTTTTAATGAAGTTTAATATATTTTTTAGTTAATAGAGATAAAAAGTATAGAAGTTGCACTATGTTAAATTTTACTCATTTTTCTTTAATGGTTTTAATAATTCTTTAACATGTTTCATCATTGCTGGTGGTTTCTCCTTTTATTTTTTTTATGGAAAGTAAAATCTTACGATCCTTTTTTCAATCCATGAGACCCCCACCGATTCTACGTAGAATCTAAATTTTAACAACCTTGCTTCCTACACTCTCACGTCAACATCTCTCTCTTTTCTTCTCTTCCTTCTCCTTCACTAATCCTCTTCTTCTCAATATAATCTCTCTTCTTCTTAATCTCGAGATTGCATTATTGTTAATATCATTCAAGCCTCAAGAACAAGGTGCTCAATTTTTTTGTAGAAAATTTTATATCTCCTAGGCAAATCGTGAGCCACTCTTGTAAGGGATTTTCAGTGAATTTCGTCCAGGTAATCTAATCCCTTTATTCCTTACTTAAGTCTCATTAGTCCATTTTGGGTTTTTTTTTTTTTTTTTTAAATCTTGTGTTGTTTTAGATGTATTCACTATTGAATATTTATTTGAAAATCTAAAAATTCTAGGCAATAGAAAAGTGAAAATTGTCTCTTTATTTGATTGAATTATATTGATTTTCTTGAGGGCTTTCATTCTTCTATTTATTCCTTATTAAGTTCCCTAAACTCCACTTGCATCCTTGTGTTCATTCTCCCTCTAGTTGAAAAGATTTTCCACACTTTTCTATCAAACTATTAAAGACCTTTAATTTTTCTAAAATTCTTAACCTTGACCTACCTAAACTTATCCAAATTAGATGAAATTTGGATTGTAGGATCATCATACATATCAAAACAGATCTGAAAATTTTCTGCCGCATGATAGGGGTATTTTGATTGTTCTACTGTAGTATACAAAATTTCAATTTTGCCCATAATTCAAAATTTTCAGATTTTAGTTCCTAAATTATTTTTTTAATATTTGAGACTATTTCCCATCACTTCCAGCATCAGGACCCCTTTTCTAAGAGGATCACCCATTTTAAAAAAACCGAGGCCCACGCTTACTACATTTGAAAACTTCTAATTTGGATTACGAAAGCTCTTTCCATTTAGGAAACAAATATCTTTCTTTTTTTTCTTTTGACTGGATGCATTAGATTCCTAGCTTGGATTCTCTGTAGAGGGGTTTCCTCTTCCAATTTGAAGCTCCATTGATGGTTGCAAGGGGAGCACGGCTAGGTGTTGACATTGAAAATTTTGTGAAATGACAGATTTACCCACATTGCAAAAGATGACAATGTTGATATTGATTTTGTGTAAATATAGTAAAAAAGTGTCATTTGTGAACACTTAAGGACTTCGTGAATGAACCAAAATCTATCAATTCATAAACACTTAAGGACTTTGTGAATAAGCCAAAATTTGTTAATTTGTGACCAATGATGCCTATTCATGACCAATGAAGCCTATTCACACACTACAACAACCAACACTTCTCAAAATGATTAAAACTCCTTCAATGATGGTTGCTTTACACAAACATGACACCTATGAGTTCCTAAACACTAGGAGACTAAAGGAGGTGCATCTCACATAAAAGAAGCACCAATATGTCTAAGTTAAGGATGAAAGACTCCTACTTCAATATGGAAGCCATGAACAAGATAGAGTTCTTCTTCAACAAGGAATCTTCCCAAACTCATTTCTATTTCTATAAATACTTTCAAAGATGACGAATCTCTATCTCTTTGAACCCTCTACAAGCTCAAGCCCTCAAGTAAGAATTGTTCTCCAGATTTGGGTAAGATCTACATCCACCATCTCCTTCAAATTCAGCAAGTTTTCTCTCCTCTAAAAGAAAACTACAAGCCTATTATACCTCTGCATGCCCGTCCAAGGAAAATACTATAGGAAGCTTGATGTTGAAGACAACCATGGCAAGGTAATGCAAAGTTGTAAACTCATTTGTATTTGAGCAACAAAATTTATACCCATATTTACATCAATAAAAGAGGTTGTCTTCTCCATTTTCTTCTTCTATTTGTTTATGCAACTTCTTTATCTTACAAGTTGAGAAACTTGGAGTTAATTAGAAGTGTGCCCATAAAAAGGCAGTAATTAGTAAGTTTATCCTGAGATTTGGAGTATTAGTCCCCACCATATAAAACAATAAACCAGCCTCCAAAACGGTTGGGTGATTTTAATATTAAGTTTCAAGCCACACAAATACAACACGAAATTTGGTGTTACAAATTTCTCGCACGCCCGGTGGGACACTACTTTCTTTTCATCTTTTTTAAAGTTCCATTGTATTAACGAGTGTCTATCCTTTTCATAAGTATCCTAATGAAGTTGCTACCGTAGAGCCCTCTCTTGGCACACCGCAAGGCCATTTTGGTCTCCTCACCACCCATTCGCATGGTTGAGGCTTCGTTCTCTCAAACATTACCCATGGTTGAGGCTTCTTTCTCCCTAATCTCAGTAGGGGTTAAGGCTTTGGTCTCCCCCCATATGGTTGTGGTGATGCCGATATCTGTTAAGAATAGTGCACCTACAACCCCAAGCAAACCCGGTTTGGTACCCACCAAACCAAGGGGTTATACCCTCCAAATTACTTTAAATAATTTAAAGAAACATAAGTACCTAAAACTGGGCCATATCCCCACGAAAAAGTCATTGAAACTCAAGAAAAATTAAAAGTTGATGATTCGGGTAAACTCCCAGATTCACATTCGCTAGTGTCAACTTACGCGAATGAAAATATTGTGCCTTATTTTCCCCCAGCGAAACCCACGAATGGAAAAAAAAAAATTTACTCGTGGAGAAAGGTGCATTCACGCAGATGTCCATATTCACACAAACAAGGAAAATTTTGGGTGCCCAAGTCTGGGCTAAATTCCAAGCAAACAACCATTGAAGTCCATGAAAAATCACAAGCTTCTGATTCTGGTAGAATGTCAGATCCTCATTTGCAAGCAAATATTTTGATTCTGGTAGAATGTCGCAACTAAGGATAATATTTCTCATTTGCTTGGGAATTCGCATTTGCACAGATGCCCACACTTGTGCAACAGAAGCTCCGTGAATGATATGGTGGGTCTCAAATTCACGCATGATGAGCACACGAATAAAGGTCATTCGCGCACAATGTTATTCATGAATGAACAGTTCTTTTCCCCACCTAAGGACCAAAAATTCAACTATAGTGCATGTTACACTTATAAGAATTTCCGTAATGCTGGGGGTCAAACAAGGGTCAAACAAGTAGAAAGGATATGAAATTCAAAACACCTGGGCCTAAAAATAATGCACTCAATAAAAAGAAGAAATTTAAAACAAGAGCAATTATGGAAACTACACTACAAATAGAGCAGGAATTGGGTAGCATCACCACTTGAACTCTCCGTGCATGCCACAATTAGCAACATGCTTAGGTTAGCGTGGAGTTCAAAAACTCAATGCTCTTAACAAAGTTTGAGCCCCTAAGAGGGCTTGAGGACAGTAAACCCCATAAAAGGAGAAGGATATTGTCCCTTAAACAAAAAAGAAGAAAAAACATTATTCAGAGGCAAAGGACCAAAATCTGTAAACTCCTCCACAAACAACAAGAAGGTGATGTACTAATCAATGCACTTCCACCATGGGCACACCCACAGAGGACTGATCCATCATTGCCTTCTTATAGTAAAGGAAACACAGGTTATAAACCTTACATTAGCAAAGGCAAAGTGTTTGGACCCAAGCAAAATCTGCAAGCAACAGTAATTGTCACAAGAGTGAGGAAAGAAGTTCCTGCCAATATTCCGAGCCCTTCTGGATCTCGACCACGAGTTTTCAACTCTACAGGCATGATGATCAGGAGTTAGTTAGCGGCAAGTGCCTAAACACCCCGAACACCATCGAGGAAGATACTAGCTACTGGAAGAGCTCTAGAGGCTTCTCCCATTATGTTCCATGATGGGGCTAGTCCTCACTCTACACGCAAGACTACCGCTACGGTCAATGTTACCTCTCTTCACAAGGCCTTAAAACGATAGGAACAATGTCAGGAGGGACTCAGGACCCCCCAATTGATCCCACAACAAATGTAGATCACTTTGACTCTAAATAGGGATAGACTATAACTGCAGATTGGTGAGTTTAAAAAAAAAAGCCGAGATGAATGTCTAGCAGTCCAAGACTTGGCGATTGCTAAATTAAAAGCTATGATTGAGCAACTTACGTTAGATAGATAAGGTTCCACCCCGCCAACTAATGACCCTCCATCAGCATAATCCATTAAGACGGTTATTCCAAACCAAGCACAAGGGGGGTACCTGCATTATATACCTGAATATGCTTTCACCACTATGTCGGGCGTAGTTCCAACTATTAACCCTGCACTAAATGCCTTCATGCCGCAAAGACCTCCTTGCAGGCTTTTCAACAAGGTCCACATCCACGAGGACCTCACTAGCCAACATATCAACCACAAGAGCCATCACCATACGGGTATACTCCGCCATAGCCATATGGTTATAATGTTTATTCCCAAACTCCTTTTATGCCGTAAGGATCGTATGGGCACCCAGTCGTGCCAATAATGGACCCAAACTATATGCAAACAATGATGGCCGAAATGCTCATAGAATATAAGGAGTAAGAGACCGTGACCACATACACCACTAGGAAGCCATATCTACCACATGTAGATGCCATGCCTTACTCGCCTAAGTTTATTCAACCTCACTTTAATACATTCAATGGAACCTCTTGTCCTAAACAACACATTGTTCACTTTGAGTCCCAATGCAGCTTTATCGTCCAACATGCCGACCTATTGCTAAAGATATTTGTTCAGTCTCTGGATGGGGTGGTGTTCACATGGTATTCGAACCTAAAGCCTTACTCTATCTTAGATTGGGAGGCAATGAAGCGGGCATTTGTCCAACAATTCCACAACACATATAGTCCTGTGAAGTTATATGAACTTCTCAGTGAGAGGCAACGGGACAATGAACCTATAATTGATTTCATCAATAGATGGAAGAATATGTCATATTCATGCTAGAACGCACCTCCTCTCAAGTCGTTCCTCGAAATGTGCTTGTAGAACATATCATTTAAACTCTTCCTCCACCTCACAGCATATAAGTATATTAGATTCCATGACTTAATATCCAAGGCATCGACTTTTGAAAAAATGTTGTTGGATCATAAGCACGAAAAGAAAGGGAAAACAATGGTTAACAAGATGGAGTCTGCCATGATAGGAACCAAGAAGCCACCCACCAAGTTCTAGGTTAAACACACAGTAGATGCAACCAAGTTGGCCACGACAGGGCAGCAAGCACCCACCAAGTGGCCAAGCTGATAAGGTGAACGATCACATGATATAATACTCCCCGAGTCGAAAAGGCCGGCTAAAGCTGATAAGGTGAACGATCCGAAGTATTACAAATATCATCATATCGTAGGCCATACTTTACAAGATTGTTTTGTCTTTGAGGATAAGTTTCAAGAGTTGATTGACAAGAAAACTGTGGAGCTGGATGCAAATATGAGGTATATGGCCACAAAGGCTGTGTTTGTTGATGAGGATATGTAGGACCATACCACAAGCACGCCTCAGGATAATTCTGAATATGAAGGGGATGAATGACTTATTTTTGAAATTAAAGCCATGCGTAAGAGAAGACTTCAGTCTGCTAAAGCAGGACCAGAGTAAACACATAGTCCTGCTAAGTACGCCTGAAAGAGGCCGCTCCGCATAAAGGGAGTGGATAAAAAGAAGGAGAAGCATCCTTAGATAAAAGTGTCCCAACCACTGCTTCATACGGATGATTTACTAAAACAATCTTTGCGTGTGCCAGTAACATTAGAAGAGTATATACTAGAGGACTTTCTTGTGCCTCCAGTTCTTATTTGCAACATGGCCTCTGTCGTACATGACGAAGATCCCTATCCACCACGGGTTGTTCGACTAACAATTGTGCCACTTGAGTCAACAATACTGATCGACTTGTCCCACAACACCTTGACATATCAAGACCAATTGAAAAGGTGGATCATACCTATCGTATGGTTTGAATACAGTGACGGTAGCATCTCTATTACACTGATAAATTTTGTACATAATCCATTGTTTTGTCCAACAAGGATACCACGTCTTCCTATGGCACCATGGAAGCACATATATTTTTAGAAAGTGTTGAACAAGTTCAGTTGACAAGCTTTCCCTTGTCGCCAGGTGGTATATCTCAAGGTGTTCCCACCTAATTGTGAGATTCTTTTGCTCACCATTTTATCAAATGCGGGCTATTAATGTCCACGGTGCCATCTAGTCAAGTTTATGCTATCATGCCGAGAAATAATGCACAACAATAATCTCTTACTGTGCTTATTCTCACTTTCCTTGGACGGTGCACCCTTGGATTGGTATATAGATTTAACACCACAAAGCATACCATATTGGGGATACTTTATTGGAATGTTTATTCATGAATTTATGAGGCCTAGAATGGAACCATATGATCCTTGGAATACAAATCCGTTAAGACAATCAGGATGGAAACAAACTTATGAAGGATTCGAGGGTTCTTCAAACCAAATTATAGCTCAAGTGCTCAATCTAAGGCACTTCGGCGAGTCAAGACAACCCATTATGAATGAGGTCTATCTCATTCATTTCCCAGATGGATATCAACTCCCTCCTCTCACATTGTACATAGAGGTGGGAGACTCCCACCATCATACTGAATGTTTCTTGCAAGAAATTGGACTCCCAAGAACTATGCATGATCTTCTCGTACAACTCTTCCATGTCTCTCTGGATTCACATGTCTTTTATTGGTACTTGACTTTACATCATGCCATATTTCTTCCTGGCTAATGCTTATCGATTACTTTTATCGCCATTAGAGGGCATATAGGCATGATCCCAAATACATCTAGAGTGATACAATTCTTGCCATCAGACCAATGGGACATTGATATGGACGCTAGTGAATCCTTGACTTTGGTTGACGAGGACAAAAATCTCTCAGGCTTATGGCAAACTCTCAGTCATGATTTATCCTTATAGGGCATGCCTTCCTTGATTACCGACTTCGAGGAGTCTAATAATGACAGTGGTAGCTTTGTAACTGCATCCGAAGGATTTTTTTTATGACGAAATATCCACACATCAATAAGTGGAGGCTTGTAACGTCACCAAACTTAAGATTCCTACTCCAGTCGAGGGGTGTTAGCTACATTCTCAGTATGTTAATCAAGTCAAGCTACGGTCCAGAAAATAGGTACCGCCTCGTAGCCCTACTGCAAATCAACAATCTGATGCAATCATAGATCAAAAACTCGGGATCGGGATTGGGATCGGACCCGGGCGATCCCGATCCGATCCACTCATGGATCGGG
>JAOXJP010233325.1:0-24368 GCA_025762735.1 Platanus orientalis | reverse complement strand
ACAGTGTCACTATACATGGAATTGTTTCCGATCTGACATTTCTTTTCCTAACCCCCAGTAAACTGCTCTCTGTATAAAAGGGGAAAGTCCCCATGTTTAAACATCCCCATTAGACTCATCTTTGTTGTCAAGGAAGCTATGAGATTGGCCACAGTGCAGATCCTAAGTGCATTTCTTAGCTCATAATAGCAGAGTTGAAGATCTTAACCAACAAATCCTAAGTATTGTCACAGGAAGTACAATTTATTCAACTGTGTTTCATGTCACCCAACATCAACTAATACAAAATTACAAATAAATGACTAATGGATAAGAACTGATAAATTATAATCATAAATAAGATCGTATCAATTTAAAGTAAAGCACCATGCAGAAATGCAAAAAGTTGGGAAAGCAAGGTAATGAGAATCATGCAATGCATATGATAGCTGTAAAATAAGATAAACTTTATCTGTCCTCTGTTGAGATATAGGTTTACTAAATTATAAAACTAAAACAAATACTTCATGATAATTAAATGCACCTGAAGATAGAATCTTTTCAATTCATCGACATCCACAAGGTTGTCTAGCCTTTGTGCCATTTGTTTATCACCAAGAGTAACCACTGCAAGTGACTGCAAAACAGGAAATAAATTTTCCAATTACTAATAAGGAACATCAATGACCTTATATATGCACAAGGCACAATCAAGAAGCACATTCTTCACTAATTATCAACTAAAGGAATACACTTATTGTGCACCCAAAGTTACTGATTTCTCTTCTTTATGATAATTTATCAGGGCAACCTAATGATCTTCATTCTAACATTTGTCATTACATCATTCAGAAACTAAAATTTACTCTCATAGTGTGCTACCTACATTAGATCGACCTAATGGAGAAGTATATGATGGCTTCCATTATTCTGACTTGACTTCATTGACCTTTCTCTGCACAACCTTCGATGCCATCTCTCTCACACAATTATGCTATGGGAGCAAAAGTTCAGGCACAAATAAAACATCAATATTGATTATTCTTTATGTAAAGAAAAGGTCATTGTGGGGGTATTCACCCAGACTGTGCATGGATCCACTGGATTGAGCTAAGGCGTTGTCAAGTTATCATTTTCACCTGCTCAAAAGGCTTTGGACCCAACTTAAGGGTGTGTATAAAAGAAAATAATGTGAAAATTTTCTATTAATGGTCATATTGTGCCTTTGATGGGGACATTAGAGGCAAGGTTGGACCCATACATGGTTTTGGTGGGGTCCACACAAGAAGACACATGGAGATACATGGAAGAGCATCTTTGGGACACATGATGGAGTCTTTTAGTGTTATTTTACTGTTTTACTTAATGTTTTGAGTTAATTGCGTTTAGAACCTAAATGACATTTTAATTTTTGCTTTTGGGTATTTTGTATTAAGGCGTTATTTCCAATGGTATTTAGTAAATTTAGAGAGTCAACAAGTCAAAGTGGGGCCATCTTAGAGTGTTGGTCAAAATCCTCTAGAGGGACCTGAATTTTGATAGTTTTTGTTTTTAGAAAGTGAATGTTTTAGTAGTTTTGAGTTTAAAAAAAATCTTACATAGCAAGTAAGCTAGTAGTTTAGGAGTTTCTAATTTGGTTTTTTTTCTATTTTCATCAGTTTGTGAGCCTATATATAGGGCTGCACGTTTTTGTATTCGTATGATGGAATGAATAAAATTTTTGGCAGGTTTTTTGCTCTCCATGAGCAGAACTCCTATTCAAGTTTTTGGTTTCTAAACTTAAACCCTACGATGGTGATGCCCAAGGGCTTGTGAGGTAGGTGATTACCCACACATAGGTACCTCCATCTTTTTCTTCTTTTTATTTTCATCTCATCTTTTCTTCTTTTCTTCTTTTTCTCTCTTGTTCTTTATTGTTTTCCATTTTTATGGTTTCTTGGATTAAGTGTGTGCAGCCTGAGTTTTTATATAATTTCATATAGCTAGAAATCCCAAAATAACCTGAAATTTGGTATATATGCTCCTCATTTATGTCAGAATCACTTTGTCAAATTTCAGAATTTTCTGATGCAAGGACAAGGGTATTTTGGGTTTCTGCCCAGAAATTATAGAATTTCCCTTTTGGGTTTCTTTTTTCTTTTTTCTGTCTTTTTCTTTTTTTGTTTCAAATCTTCTAAATCCCTCTAATCAAGTTACTTCTTCTATTTTCAATAAATATTGATTACTTAAAGTGTGCTTAAAGTTCAATTCTTGGTTCTTTAACCTTATTCTTGTTACTACTATATATCTTGGGCTTTATTAAGATTCTTGGCTATCATTCTACATCAATTATGGTATCAGAGCTTGTGTGCTGCATCAATTTTGGTATTAGAGCTCATGTGCTGCATCATCCTTTCATTGTTTTATCCCTTCCCTTTTAACCGTTTTTTAAGAGATTCAAGATTGAGACATCTAAGAGAAGAATTAGGAACTGAACAGGAACTGAAATAATAAAATGTAGTATGTCAAAGGAGCTGTTAATAGAATCAGTTAGCCATGTACAAGGGTTTAGAGAGAGGATTTGCAGGATCTGAACAAGAACGTTATGATAGAGTTTGGTCATACAGAGAGGTTTTAAATAGGAATGGCAATGGATCAGGTAAATCGGGTAACCAGACCTTATTGGGATAGATTTGGTAAATGCTTTAACGGGTTAAAGGGGATGGGTTCAGGGTGTGCACATCCAACTTGAGTTCAACACTTAGGGAGGGTTTGGGTTTTGGCCATTCTAACTTGTCAGGTGTTAAGTAGACTAGGGTTTCACTTGTTGAAATTGTATGTGAGGGCATTATGGTCAATACTTTGTATTTCTGTATTCCAGTTTGGTATACTAGTCCATTTATGGTATACCATAGCTCATAGTATAAATATTAATAAATCAATGAGAGAAAAATACTCTCACACATGTTCAGCCCTAAACCTTTTCTCTTTCTCTTTTCTTCTGTATACTTCAGATTTCATTTATTTAATCTTGGTATCAGAGCTTCATCCATACCTAAGGGAAGATTGCAGTACCGTTGGAGTCAACAGATCATGGCTGTCAGCAGTCCTACCAAGGTCATTGTAGGTTTTTCAGATCCTGGTGGAAGATTTGTTCCTCTTTTTCAAGCATGATCAGGGGTATGTTTTAGAGCTAGATTTCTGAAAAAAAAATAAAAAATCAAGATTTTGATCAAACCGATCGTACAATCTGATTGAGGTCTTTTTGTAGACGTTTGCCAGAGGTATTTTGGTAGTCTGTAATCTAAGGAGTCTCTAAAAAACAAAGAATCACCGGATTCCATGAAGATTTGAAAACTTGGTGAAAGTTCTTTGGGGGAATGTTTACTGCCTCCTTGTTTTTTTTCCCAGTTGTTGGGCTTGGTCATTGGACCTTCAACTGAGGAACAGTCATTCTTATGACTTAAAATGATTGCTAGTTGTGTCTGGTGATTGGTCCTAGATGTTTGGTCATGATACTTCTGTGATACTTGTGTTTTGCAGTATTTTATTCAACGCATACCTAATTTTTTATGATGATATATGATGTGGATTATATAATTCTGCTGTAATTAGTTTGTGGACTGTGTGGTCCTATTGTATGCTGTATTTACTAGCCGGAACAGCAAGTTTGAAGGTACTTTAGCAGGTTGGTGCAAATCCTAATTGTTGGGTAAACTACAAGATGTCCGAATTAGACTCTAGTAAAGCCAGAGAGTCTTCTGCAACATCTGAGAGTTGCAGTGGTGTGTTACGTTTGACAACCCTGATTTGCAGATTACTATGGTCAAATCAAATGGGACAAATTATTTGGAGTGGTCTCAATCTGCCAAGATGTATAGTGGAGGGAGAGGCAAGTTGGGCACATCAATGGGAGGATAGTTGAACCATAATTATCAGATACTCAGGCCTAAGACAAGTGGTTATCTGATAATTTCATTGTTATGTCGTCGTTCCTTCATTCAATGCAACCTCATACAAGTAGAGGTTTTCTGTTTCTAAAAACTGCAAAGGAGATATGGAATTCGACTGCTCAGACTTATTCCCAAGTAAATAATTTTGTTCAGGTCTATAAGATGAATCAAGACATTGTCCATCTTCATTAGGGGAGAAGACTCTTGGGAGTTACTTTGCTTCTTTGAGTATGTGGGAGGAGCTTGATCATTATGAAACCTTCAAACCTGCATGTTAGAAAGCTGTGGCTTATAAAATTAAGGTTGACAGGACAATGATTTTTGAGTTCCTAGTAAGGTTAAAATCCTGAATTTTAGCTTGCTCAGGTCCAAATCCTACGCATATGTTCAAAGTAAAAAAAAAGTCGTCGTAGTATGATGCAACAATACAGTCCTTCAAAAGATCAGCATAAGCCCTAGTAGCAGTTCCACAGAAAGGGAACAAAAGTGGAGAAAAAAAGGACTTAAATATGGTTCAGATGGTTGAGACAAACTGAATTGAAAATCTGGTATAGATGATTGAGAGAAATTAAAATATAATCATTGTGGAAGAAGACAACATAGCAAAGAGAATTGTTTAGGACCTTGTAGGGCATCCAACAAAACATACTAAACTTGGAACAATAAAGGCAAATTCAGTTTCGACCTTTGGCAGTGGGGTAATTACTAGGAATCTTTCTCAGAAGGTAGTCGCCTATTATGTATCACACCCAAGTGATATTTCTCAATGGATGGTTTCAGTTCCTGCGGAAGAATTGAGAATCTTGGGCAATTTATGTCTCAATTAGAGTGCTCTATGACAGCACATTATACCTCCACCTCTTTACTTCCTCCATACCAACACAGTCCTAGATCACTGATTCAAGAGCATCAGATCATATGATGGGTTTGTTTTTTTGGTTAATCATATGATTGGTTTGTTGCCCTTGTTCTCTTCATATTTTGTCTGTTCTGGTAATGATAGAACTTCATCTTCTATTTCTAATAATGTAAAAATGTTTCACCTACTTTATATTTATCATTTGTACTTTAAATTCCAAAATTTTCTACAAACTTATTATCTACCAGTCGTATCACTAAGAATCTAAACTGTTCTGTTACTTTCTTTCCTACACATTGTTTATTTTATAATCTGGTTGCATGGAGGACGATTGGCTGTGGTCCCTTCTTAAGTATGGGGCAACTCCTTCATTAATTCTTGCATAATTAGGCTAGTAGTAGTGTTATGGAAAATAAACCTAGTTAATGCAGTGGCATAACCCGACGGGTCATATGTCATTTCAGTATATGAAGCATTTGTTTCCTAGCTTATTTTTCTTCAGTTTATTCATTGGAATTCTATTGTAACGTTTGTCAATTATCCAAACATGTTAGAAATTCATATCCTTTGAGTGATAATAAAAGTTCTATTCCATTCTCTATTGTTCACTCTAATGTTTGGGACCTACTCCTACTAATTCTTTTGTTGGATACAAATACTTTGTTACTTTTGTTGATGATTGTTCTCATTGTACTTGGGTCTATCTTATGGAAACAAAAGATGAAGTGTATTATATGTTTCAGACATTTCATAAGATGTACAAAATCAGTTTGATGCATCTATTAAAGTTTTATGTTCTGAGTCTCTGACAACAGGGAAGTGTATGTTTCTACTAGTCTGACTTCTTATTTGGTTAGTTGCGGTATTAAACATCAAACTCTTGCATCAGTATTAAAACAGACATCTTCTAGAAGCTACTCAGGCTCTCCTTTTAGGCATCCATGTCCTAAAATCATTCTAGTTTGAAGCTTTTCTAACAACATCTTACCTCATTAACTGCATGCCATCTTGTGTTCTTAATTTCAAAACTTCATTTGAAGTCTCGTGTCATCATTGCCTTTCGTTTTTGGTTCCTCCTAATGTGTTTGGATGTATTTGCTTTGTTCATAAACAATGTAGGACCAAGTTGAATCCAAAGGCATTGAAATGTGTATTTCTTAGGTATCCTCTATCTCAAAGTGGATACAAGTTTTATCATCCACCTCGGAGGAGGAAATTTGTTTATATGAATGCTATGTTTATTCAATCTATCTCATTTTTTTCCGCCTCTCTTCAGGAGGAGCCGTATTGTGAAGAGAGGTCATGTCTTCCTGTTCCATTGCCTTTTTGTTCCTCCTTTTGCTTTTGGTAGTCTAGGTGGAAAGGAATTACAAGTCTACTCAATAAGAAAAAATGACACACCAACCAATAATCTTCCACTTCCAGCAGCAACCTAGGATCCAGGTAATGTTTCAGGTAATGCTACCTTAGCCTCTTGAGTCAAATGAAAATTTTCTAATTGCTCTTTGTAAAGGAAATAGGTCTTGCACTAATTACCCCATCTCCAATTTGGTTTTTAGTAGACTTTGAACTCATCTAATCATTCCTTTATAATTTTGTATACTCTATATCCTTGCCTTCCAATCTTAAGGATGCAATTTCTCAACCACAATGGAGGGATGTTATGTATGAAGAAATGAAAGCTTTAGAAAAAATGGTATTTGGGAACTTGTTAATCTTCCAAAGGGAAAACAACCTATGGGGTGTAAGTGTGTCTATACTCTCAAGTACAAGGTAGTGGTACAAGGTAGATGGATCAATTGAAAAGTACAAAGCAAGACTTATAGCTAAAGGGTATACCCAGACATATGGGATTGATTATTACAAATCACTTACACTAGTGGCAAAAATGAACTCAATTCGAGTTTTGTTATCGGTTGCTACAAATCAATCCTAACTACTTTGGCAACTTAATGTCATGAATTCCTTTCTGCATAGTGATCTCCATGAAGATGTGTAAATGATGTTACCCATAGGATTCAAACTACTAAGTGAAAGAAGGAGTGTAAATTGAAGAAAGCATTGTATGGACTCAAACAATCTCCTAAGCTTGGTTTGAGAAGTTCAATGGAAACTTAAAAAAGGTTTGGTATAAGTAGTTTCAAGTGGATTATACATTTGGGTATTGTTCATTTGTGGGAGGTAATCTTGTGACATGGTGAAGTAAGAAACAAATGGTTGTTACTTGTTTCCATGCAGAATATCGGTCAATGGCCCATGAAGTTTGGAAAGTATTGTAGTTAAGAACTTCACCATAGGAAATTGATTTTACAATACAAGTCCCTATGAGTTTTTATTGTGATAATAAAGCAACTATTAGTATAGCTCATAATCCCATACAACATGACATGACAAAACATATTGAGGTGGATATGAACTTTATTAGAGAAAAATTGTTCTTAGGTTTGATTTGCAAGGGTTTGAGTAAGGGAAGATTAAGTGTGATAATTGGCAAGCTGGTAAAGTGTGATATTCATACGTTAGCTTGAGAGAGAGTGTTGAAGTATTTGTCTTCCAAGTTAGTATACTGGTCCATATACGGTATACCATAGCTCATAGTCTAAATATTAATAAATTGGTGAGACAAATAATCTCACCAACGTTTAGCCCTAAATCTTCTCTCTCTTCTTCTTTTACTCTCCACTTTTCTTCTGTGTATTGCGGATTTCATTTATTTCATCCTCACTTATAACCAGCTGTTAGGTATTCCATAGGTTTTCTAACAAACCAGAGAGCCATGTTAAACTCATTGATCAAATCCTTTACTAGAACAAACTTTCTCCAAGGATGAAGCCTTTGTAACACAAATCAAATTCAATAAAGATGCAACAAACATACAAAATGAGATCTCTTCCAAATCAAAATCGCATCTCGTGATTTAGTTCAAGATTTCCTTCTCCTTTGTCAGCCGATGTTTTGTGTTATTGTTACTGATGACAATGTTGTTGTTGTTGCTGCTTCTAAGTCATCATTGAAGAAATTGAAGGCTTTCATATCATTGCAAGAGATTCCAATTATAAGGGGTACTTTAGTTTTACATATATTATTGTAGACAATAGTCCTTTTCTTTTCCTATTAGGGGTATAGTAGTCTGTTCCCCTAAATTAACATAAATATGAATAAGAGAGCAAAGACATTAACTACTCCCCAAATCTAAAATCCCTTTGTTTCTCATCTCTTTTCCTCTTCTCATTTCTCTTAATTTTCTACATAAACCCCAACATATAAATAGGTTTATCAACTTGGTATTAGAACCATCTCAATACAACAAAGATGGAGAACTTGGGAGATAGCTATTGGTGACATCAATAGTCCGTACTGAGTCACAAAAAACTCTTTTGACTCGTGTGCGGAATGACAACCTTGGGTGTTGCATAGTCGCATTTCCGTAAATAATGCATAGTGACAAACTCATATATAAGCCAAAATGATTTTCAAGGAAAAATATGTTCCCTTCTAATAAGGGGTGAAAAGCTTAGCGTACACCTTGAGGGGTGGGTGCTCGAAAGTACCAAGCCGTTGGCATGAGTACGAGGCATGGGCAACAGGACAGACAATGTGCCATTTGATATGCTCCTAGCTTGCATAAGCTTAAACTACAAGGCATCCCCGACATGGGTTGGGGGTGGCTCTATATTTCATAAAGGGGTTTCCTAAGGTTCCCTTGGGGGTTGAGTTCCCCCTAGGGAGGATGCTTGGGGTCTCGGTGTCGACAGCACAATGCATTAGGCTTAGGCCCAAGGTTAACACCTGTGTAGGCACTAGTACACCTTGTGTGGCAGTGGTGGCACAGTGTAAACTGATTAGGCTATCTAGTGGCCTTTATGCTCAAGTGCGCCTATCCTAATGCTTGGCATGGGCTTGGCCTTGCATAAGAGGATCACTTTGGTGGTTAGGCAAGACGAGAACCGACGTTTCGCAAGAAACATCACGGTGCCCTCATAAGGTGTTATTGGCATCGGTGGGCTTAATGTCACAGGCGATAGCTCAAGGTTGTGTTGTAGGTGTGTTGAACCTTCAATACTACATGCAAAGCATCAAGAGCTTCATGGTCGCTTGAGCTGCACTTTTATGGCACAATGTTCGTGTTGAGGTGGCTAACTAGTTGTATGCTTGGCTTAGTACCGGTAACGATGATAAGAGGGATCCTACAGGCAAGATGAGCGTCATGGCGATGCAAGAAAGGAGCTTGTGGGCTTGGTCAAGCGGGGCTTGATGCATCAGAGCTTGGCAACGAGCGGTATCCTTGTCAGTGCAATATGAGGCATGTCAGCAGGTCAAAAAGGGGCTCAAATGGCAATAAGGCTGGCCTTGGCTAGGTGATAGTCGAGGTTCCACACAGCTGTGATAGAGAGAAACATTTGGCCATGGTAGTTGGTTTCAGAATCGAGTTTTTGGTTAAATGGGTTGTCTTTGATGCAGTTGGTATCAGAATCGAGTTTTTGGTTAAATGGATTGCCTCTTATATAGTTGGTATCAGAGCTGATGTTAAGAGGTGTTTCTCATACAGGTTGTATTAGAGTGCATAGTGCTTAGTTGGACATTCGAAGCAGCATTGGGTTGTGATGAAGGCCGATGGCTTTGGATATAAAGGTATCGAACGTGGTTGCTATGGTTCTGAGTTACAAGAGGGCTGCTGGCAACAAAGCTTGTTAGCTTCTATTGTGTGGTGTTGGTTGTGATACTTTCCCAGGATTAAGACAATGTCTATAGCATAGGTGGAAAGAAGTGTTTAGTACAACAGACAACATTGAAGCAATGGTTTGCATTTGAAAATTATGCTTAAAGAGAAACATCTTGATGGCTCGAGGGAGCGACTCAAAAGCATGTTAATATGTGATACTGAATGGCATGAGTGCCATGTATGTTCGATGGAGATAAGCTACCACGCGGTGTTGGGTTTATGTCAAGGGCCAAGCAACAGATGAAATGTGCGGTGGCATAAAAAAAAGCACAGATATAGCAAGGAAATGGCTTCACTAAGGCAAGCTTGTTTGAGAATTTGAATGGATGTTCACTTGGGGTTAAGACACGGATTGTCAAGGAATTGAAATGGTACCAGACAGAGATCAAGAGTCTGCTCAAGGTGAAAGCAAGTGTGCTCAGGAACTAGAGTGAGACTGACAAGAATATAAGAATTTAAAATGGATGGTTCAATTATGGTGAAGGTATGGAATGTCGAGGCACTGGAGTGACACATATAGTGATTAACTGTTGGCTAAGGGTGAAAGCGGTGTGCCAAGGTACAAGGGCAACGCAAATGAAAGACTAAAGAAAAAACGGATAGCGCTTACTCAGAGTAAACGTGCATTGGATCCGGGTACTAGGGTGGTAAAGTGATATAGAGATAGCTTATGAAACAAGCCATGGAAGACCTTCAAGAGTCGAAGGCAAAGTGGTAAAATTAAGGGATACCTTCTCAGGGTGAAGACATGCGAGTGTCGAGATACTTGAGGGGAAAAACAAGAGGATCGTTGAACTAAACAATGACAATGTTTGGGGAAACCAAAAGATACAGTGAGAGCTTAAGTGGGGAAGCTCTTAAGCCATGGTATTCAAAGAAGCGATAGTAGGTGTGATGTGGTAGGCACACCACGACTGAGGTCATTCGTTCGAGCTACTAGTGTGGGTAGAGTTCATGAGTGGGCCTTGTTATCTTGGCTGACTGAGAGTTAGAATTCATAGATTTGTGAGTCAATACGCTAGATAGGGTGAAAAACATTGTCTGAGCAAGATTAAGAAACCTCATAAGTGAGGTATAAGTCCAAGTAATTGGCACAAGAGGTTTCAAACACTAGGTGTGGGGTGTTAGCCACGGATTGAGTTCCAAGGTAGGATAGGTCAAAGAACCTAAGAGCTAAAGCGAGTGTCGATGAAGTGACAACTTCATTTGTTCATGTTAGTGTGGGTTGATAGTTGCATTGACAACTTGTAGAGACTGGTGAGTCAGAGAAGCCAATTGATTTGATGCTAAAACGAGTATAGTCTTGGCATGGGGCAACATCTAAAAAATTGTGTGTCAGGTCATGAAACCGATCAAAATGGGAAGTCCTCAAAGGAGGCAACACATGATAGTGCGTAAGGACGGTTTAGAGCAACATGGTTGGCCGTGGAACATCTGGGATGCTTGGGATGTGGCTTGGTTGGATAAGTGAGGTGATGTTACAGGTATAGGACTGTACAGAAGTTTGTGTGTTAGAATCAATGGCAATTTGGAATGGATGAGTCAAGATAAAACAAGCTCACAGAGTTTGTTTTGATGGAAAGATCCATGTCAGAGCAGGTTGCGGTTGGCATGTGAGCCACACCTATAGAGGTTCATGGATTAAAGTTCTCTAAAGAGAGATCTATGACTTGACAGATGGAGTCACAAACTTGATTCACAAGAGCACAGTAACAGGGCACGTTATACACAAAACAGTCAGAGGATCACACATTGGGAGCAAGGCAAATTGGACTAATTTCGAAGGCAAGGCAGTGCTTGAATCATATTTGTTTGCTAGTTGAGCCATGTGCAACGAAATGCAGACGATAACACTAGGTGTGCCATGGAGATTGAATGGGTTAAACAGGAGGTAGTGTACAGAGTTTCTAAGGCTGAGTTCAATATGGTACTGAGCGATGATTTAAGAGCAATCTGGACAAAGTAGCATGAAAATGTGTGATGTAATCTATAAATGATTAAAATAATAAAAGAAATTTGGAAGAAATATCAGAGAGCTAATTCAAGCTATCAAATTAGAAAGAACACCCACACTCAATCCCTTAAAGAACAGGAGAGAAAAAGACACAAACATTGGCTGAAATTTCATTCAATAATTCTCCAAAAGCTACTGTTACAACTTAAACAAATCCTTAAATAAGACAATAGAATGTTGCTCTAACAAAGACACGATCACAACCACTAATTTAGATATAATCTAAAGGTTAAAATCCATCCCTATAATGTCACATGCCTACTCAAGAAGTCACATGACTTATGAGTGATCACATGACTAATTAAAAAGTCAAATGACTTATAACATAAAAACCTAAAAGAAAAACATAAGAAAAATATTAAGTTCAAGACATAAAACAACAGCTAAAAGAAACCAAGATTGATCATATAAGATAACTTATGGACGTCTATGTTTCCTTTGAGTGTTCCTCCTTGGATGCCTAAGTGTTTGGACAAAGCCCTCGGCAACATGCTTTGCATCAGTCCCTCCAGACGAGGGAAAACTCACCCTCGAGTTAGCATCATCCTTGCTTGAAGAATCTCCATGGTATGAGATCAAGTGATGTACATTGAATACATTAAAGGTTTTAAAGACGACTAGGAAGCTTCAACCTGTAGGCATTGTCATTGATATACTCTGAAACTTCACAAAGACCAATTTTCCTCGCACTTAGCTTGTTGTATTCACCTACTGGATACCTATCTCAAGTACTTCTTGAACTCAAATATGAGTTTTCAACAGAAAAATGCTAGAAAATGCATTAAAAATAGCTATCAATCTTGAGTCAATTCAGAAAAGCCATGACTAATCACAAAAAATCATGACTCATTAAAATCTATAAAAATTCACCACTAAACTAAGGTATCCGTATTCCGTGTGGATGATGACATCATTTGTACGAACTGTTGACATTAGCAAACCCCTAATGAGTGCTTCTTTGGTTTCTCTATGTGGTTCTTCATGCTCTATACCAAGTTAGAGTAGTTGGGTGTGAGAAAGGAAGGGTTAGATTAGGATTTTATGCAGAGGAAGAAAAAAAAGAAAAAGAAAGGAAGATAAAAGAGAAAGAGGGAAATTTGGGGATATGGGATGTGATACACACCCAATTCTTTTATTAAAATATGTATATGTACATTTACTATACAATATAGTATTAATATACTTATACCATACCAAATACATGTGGAAGAATTACAATACTATCCCATTAGCATATATATATATATATTCTCCGATAAAAAAGACAAAATGAAGAATGAGCAAATCTTCTAACTGTGGACAACAATTATAATGTAGGCCTAAGAAGAATCACCAGGCACAATGTGTAATAGCAACAAACCAACTTAGTGTAGAGGTAGGGCTTAAGGGCTACACTCCTAGAGACCTGTCACTCCCCTTCAAGGTGAATGTCAAGGTTTTGGCAGATTGTCAAAAGTAACCATCAAGCTTGTCGAAAATCATACTAATATTTATAAAAATGTCATTAGTCTTTTACAAGGCCATGCAAGGTCATAAGCCATTCACACCTAACCCCAATGACATCCAAGTCATGGGCCATAGGTAATGCAAACAACTTTGGATGATATGGCCGTGACACACTCCCCCACATGTTCAAGTTGACACCCTCATCAACTTCTCTTCTAGGTAGGCTTTGATTTAGTCTGTGAAGGAAATAAAAGTATTTGATGATTCACAGCTGGCTTTGGTATTAGAAAGTCCCGTCCATTAAAGTACAATAATCTATGTAAGCTTGTCCAAAAGGACTTACGAATGATGTTCATCTATGATATGTTCAATTTCTCTCGAACATGTAGTAGTAATATAAGCTCTAGGTCATGTGGGGGTACTTCTTGAGGGATCCTCCTGGTTAACATGACTAGGATCTAGGAACTTGGCAAGAAAGACTAAATGAAGCTTTCTAAGCTAAGTTGGTAGCTAGATTTTTAGTAGGCTTGACTACTACTACAATAATGGGAAAAGGCCTTCACATGGATAAACTAACCCTTTATGTATATGACAAAGAAACTTGAAATTTTTAATCATTAACTTCACAAGTACTATGTCTCCCATGTTGAAATTTTTATGCTTCCCCTTTTGATTGGCTCTCCATTCCTCACAAGGCTTTCTCAAGGTAGGCTCGAACAATTTTGCATTTCATTGTCAATCCTTTGTAAAGCGGTAAAGTTGGGGGTTGGTCCAAGGGTCAAAATGTCGGTGTCAATGGAAATGTCGGTCGGGCCAAAATAAGACATGTCGAAAATTTCAAATATAAATATTCTTAAAATTGTGAAAATTTAGAGAACATTCTAATTTAACTACATAAACATAAGAGAACAAATAGATTCATTAGGAATGATAGCTTTTCTTTTCGATACATGGAATGACAGCTTATTTTAATACATAAAACAATTATAATTAGAATCTAATTGGATAAACATAAGTTCCTATTCTTCTTTCTTCTATTCTCCTTTTTCTTTCCTCTCCTTCATCCTTGTATTTCCCTGGGAATTTTTCATTTTTTCATAGGCATTTTGAGCATGCCAACACGATACTAACATTTGCAATAATACATTGCAAAAGGGAAAAATTCACTCGACACATCAACATTGTATATCTTGTCAATCAAAAAATGAAAGTTTTATATCTTAGTTAATGTTTTGTGTTGGTGTAGGTAATGTTTCATGTCGATCCTGGTGACATGGAAATATGTTGGGCAAGGCAACGTATATGACATTTCCAAACATTTAAAACTATGGGCTGCCCCCTTAGTAAACAATCGCAACCATATGAAGCATAAGTGGTTGCTGGTTAGTCACAAGTCAAAACGACTCTTGTCGGTTGAAGAGCCCAAGGTTCAAAATGTCGGTGTCGGTGGAACTGTCGGTCAAGCCAAAATCGACTTATATCTGAAATGTCAGAAAGAAATTTTGTAAAAATCGTAAAAACTTAGGAAGCATATTCTAATCTAACTACATAAACATAAGGGAACAAATTGATTCATTAGGAATGATAGTTTATTTTAATATACTTGTATTTTAATATTTTTTAAAAGTAACACGCATAGATAATGGTTGACAAACATATTATAATCTAACCGTATAAACATAAACAAATAGGTTGTCTTCTTTTTTTTCTTTCATTTCTTCTCCTTCTTCCTCTCCCTCCCTTTACTTTCTTTGCAATTTATCGTTTTTCATATAATTATTTATTATAACAATACAATGTCAACATTAGACAATAATACACTGCGAACGGGGAATATTCGCTCAATACATCGACATTATACATCATGTCGACCAAAAAAAAAAAGTTTTATAATGTACTTAATGTTTTGTGTTGGTGTAGGAATATGTCATGTCAGTCCTGATAGACATGGACATATGTCGGAAGACATATAAGACATTTCAAGACATTTGATACCATGGAAGAGCCATGTTGTAAGTCTAAACAAAAACGAGCAACATCAAGAAAATTCACTAATTTATTTTGGTTGCAAATAGATAAGGCCTAAAAAATTCAAGTAATGCATTGAATCACTCTATTTGGCCATCTCTTTGAAAATGATAACTTGTCAAGAAGTTTAATTGTGTCCTAAAAAGCTTCAAAATCTTGATTTAGAACCATCTTATGAATTTTGGATCTCGATTACTAACAATGTTTAGGGGCACTCCCTAATTTTACGACATGCTTCATGAACAAGTAGACGTCTTTTTCTGTTATGCAATGCTTAGGGGTAGGGATGAAAGTGGTATATTTCAAAAAACGATCAACCACAACAAATATTGACCCATACTCCCTCACTTTTGCTAGAGATGAGATAAAGTTCATGGAAAACTTTCCTAGGGCCTTTGTGGTATAAACAGGGGCTTTAGGAACCCAAGAGCTTTATTTTATTTTGTCTTGTCTTGTTGGCACATGAGACAAATTTTGACATACTCCACATCATCTCACATGTGACCAGTATTATCCTCACTCTGTGATGTGGAACAAGAAAGAGCCAATATTCAAATTTGATGGGTTTGTGCAAGGGTATTTTGGAAATTTTGGGTTTAAGATTTTTATATGGATTTTTTTTTATTTGGTCAATATTAGGTTAATCTAGATTAATTTATTATCAGTCAATTTAAGGGTTTTATTTCTTTCCAAATAGACTAGGTTTTATTTAATTTAAAGAAAGTGAAAAAACTACTTCCGTTTTTTTTTTTTTCTTTCAATAGGCCCTATTTTGGAAGGTCAAAACTTACCCATTTGGGTTGATTTTAGTTCCATTAGAAAGTTTATTCAGTTACCTTTTCAACAAGACCAAGATCTTGAGAATCCGATGTGAATTGGGAAAATTATGCCCAAAATACTAGCAGGGTATCACTTGGTGACAGGATTTAGTTGTTTTAAAATTTTATATTTTTGGGAAGTCTATTTAGAGTGGGATTGGAAAGCTTGAAATGTAAAATCTGTATATTTGCTTGTAACCCAAATTTCATTAATGAAGAATGATGATTATTGATTAATTCAAGACTACAGTTGCTTTGTTCTTTGGAATGACTCCAGAATCTTGAATGTGTGATGCTTTCAATCCTAGGTGAAACTCCTAAGAGGCCATCGGTGTGACTCCATTGGTATTTTCTTCCTTTTTCTTTTTTTTCTGTTATTTTATTTTTACTACAGATTATCTACTAAAGAATCAAATCAGAGCCTCTTCGTCCTACATCACTTTAGTAACATTAAGGTGCGGCACCAACCCTGGTGACCCAGAGTGTCATGGCATTCCCACATCAGTTTTCTTCTTAAGTCCTCCGATAATAGAACATAGAATTGACTACATTCATGTAAAGGAGCCCATCTTTGGCCTATGAGTCTTGATGCTCTCAACTAGAGACCAAAGTGCTAGGGCTTAGAGATTCATCTTGAGGCCATCTTAGACTTAGTAAAGTAGAATGCCATTCAGTTAGGAAGCACTCTTTTTCCCCTCTTCCCTCAATGCCACGACCTCTACTTTGCGGCATAAGGCAATGGCGACATTGTTCATCTACCTTCACTTGTGCTCCATGGCTAGGTCATCTCTCATGTCATATCTTTATATTGATCCTCTATAGTCTCATCAATGAAAACCATGTCTTCTACAAATAATAGACACCATAGCAAATCCTGTATATGCCTTGTTAACTCACCCACAACAAAAGGACCTCCTCTTGTATATACCAATCAAATTCTCCCATAACCAGTGGCAAGAGTAGTCCATCACATGAAAGCTCAAACCTATGGCCAAGTGTGCCATGGCCACACACCCACATTAATTCTCCCATAACCAATGGCAAGAAAAGCTTCAAATTGGTGACCAAGTATGCCATGACCACACATCCATGTCAAGCAATCTCTCCCTCATCCACCCCCTGAGCATCCACAAGACACCACAGCAATAGAGGTTCCCAAAGCAAGGTATTGTAAAGCAAACAAAGATTAGAAAGAAAAAACACCTTATTGAATCAAAAATTTCTTAAAGGACCTACGAGAAGGTCCATAGATAAAAAACAGTAGGCCTTATTCACAATTCACATAACTTTTTCTTTCATGTGACCATTACTGTGAAGAAAATACCCTAAATTCTTTTGTTAGTGTTAAGGTACTTAAATTTTGTTAAGTGATAGTTTTAATAACTGTTGGACTTTAATTAATGTATTTTCCCCTTAACATTATTTATAAGCGAGAACTGGATAACACTTCTGATGCCTGGCATTTCAGTGCCTATATGACGCCTATGTGCCACAAGGCATATAGCATTCACCTGACTAGTTTCCAATGTATGCACTAGGGAGTAGGCGAAACTGTTGACTACACTAAACACACACATAAATGCATCAAGAAAAGAAGTATTTGCCTTTGAACAGAAAAGAGGATTCTAAATCTTTTCAATCCATGTTCTTGAATTCTAGAGGATAGTGTTTCATGTCTTTCAAATTTTTAGTCAAATTAAGGATAATAATTTATATTTCTTAGGATAAGAAGTAAGAAATGAGAAACAATTATTTACGAAGTGGTTGTAAGAATAATTTGCAAAAGTATCACAATTATTTTCCATCAACTGGTTTTCACACTAAATGACATTCACAAACCTGTGTTTCACCACGAGTGAAAAGTGCACTTCCATGTGCTCTGGGAAGTAATCCACAACCTGAGTTTATTAAACGTATCCCAGATGGAGTTCGCCCGTCGCTTCGTTTTCCTCCCTGTTCAGGACACATATATAAAGTGAGTGGAAGATCTTCAATCATTATCACAGGATTAAAATGCATCAAACATTACAATCATACAACATATTTAAAAACTTTATATGCCATTGAAACTTTTCATATAGATGGTCTTAAAACAAAAGTTTCCAAGTTTCTAATACACTCCAGTCTTAGAGGAGATCACTAATATTGCAAGGCATTAATCAGCAAGCACTATGTCCAAATATATTGAGAAGGCTAAGGGCAAGACAGAAAAATAAGTAATACATTCCAAAAGTAGATTTTTAGATTTCTAAATTGAATGAAATCATTTGTTTATAAGACAAAGCAAGGTCATGATGAATCATAAGTCGTTACAAATCTAAAAATCAAATATGTACACTAAAAAGTTAAGCAGATACCTTCCAAAAACCCTATTCACATCATGCTCAAAAGATGGTGTAACCATGAATCTTACAAGTTCAATAACAACAAAGGAAATTAATATTAATCAACATAAGATGACTGAATGAAGCTGGACATGAAAACAAATTTATCAGGATGGTTTTGGTACATCTTCCTATTCCTTCAGAGTCACCAACTAAAGTTAATCATCCTTACACTAGTCTTGTTATTGAAGCACAAAACTGTAAGGTGGGCGCATGAATTATAACTTAATTTTGTGCTAGCCTGAGTAAGAAGGAATTAAAGAAGAAGATAGAGAAAGAGAATAGATAAGAAGAAGGGGAGAAGAACGTAGGTTGTTTGGGAGGAAAGTATTCGTATGAGTTAATACAATAACTCTTTATTTATATTCTCTTTATTAGTAGACAGAATACAATGGTATATAAACCCAGACTATACATCACTAAAATACCCTCATTATGTGTCCATCTATTCTCTGCCATATACTCTTAACACTCCCTCTCAAGCTGGAGAATAGATATTTCGCATTCCCAGCTTGCCAATTAAACTTAGAAATTGTGATGTACTAAGTCCCTTGGTAAATAGATCCGCTAGCTGATTGTGACTCGGAACAAAGGGTGTACATATATGCCCCTTCTTGAGATGGTCCTTGATAAGTGTCTATCAACTTTCACATTTTTGGTACGGTCATGCTACACAGGATCATGTGCAATACTGATTGCAGCTTTATTATCACAATAGATTCTCACAGGTCCTGTGATGGGAAAACCCACTTCAAAGAGTAACAATTTCAACCATAGGGATTCACAAATACAATGGGTCATAGATCTAAATTCAGCCTCTGCAGTAGATCCTGCTACAACAGATTGTTTCTTATTCCCCCAGGTTACTAAATTTCCTCCAACAAATGAGTAATAGCCAGAGGTAGATCTTCAGTCTGTCAGGGAGCCAACCCAATCGGCATCGGTATATACCTCGATCTGATGATGATCATTCTTCTGATATAGGATGCCTATGCCTAGGCAACCCTTCAAATATCTAAGAATCCTATAGGTTGCCTCCATATGGTCTTGGGTAGGTGCATGAATGAATTGACTTATGGCACTAATGGCATATGTGATGTCAGAACAGGTTAGGGACAGATAAAGAAGACTCCCCACTAGCCTTTAAAACCTTCCTGCATCAATCAATCTGTCACTATCATTTTCTTTCAACCTATGCTTTACCTCGATAGGAGTAGCACATGGTTTACAACCTTCCATACCACACTCTTTCAAAAGATCTAACACGTACTTCCGTTGACAGAGAAAAATGCCTTTCTTGGATGTGGCAATTTCAATCCCAAGAAAGTACCTCAAGAAACCAAGATCTTTGATCTCAAACTCTTTCGCAAGGCTACTTTTAAGGTGTTTGACCTCATTTTCATTATTCTCGATCACCACAATACCATCTACAAACACAATCAAAGTCGTCATCTTAGGGCCTTGTCTCTTTATGAACAAGGTGTGATCAGCTTGTGCTTGTTTGTATACAGACCAAATCATAGCAACCCGAAGTCTTTCAAACCATGTACGAGGCGACTGTTTCAATTCATACAAGGCCTTTTTAAGTTTACAAACTTTTCCTTCAGCCTGTAGCATACGAAATCCAGGTGGGGTGGCCATATACCTCTTCCTCTAAGTCTCCAAGCAGAAATGCATTCTTCACATCAAATTGTAGAAGAGGGCCAGCTTTGGTTTACAGTAAGAGAGATGAGAACCCTGATTGAGTTCATTTTTGCTACAGGTGCAAAAGTTGATAATCAATTCCAAATGTCTGAGTGTACCTTTTTTGTGACCAATCATGCTTTGTACCTCTCCACGGATCCATATGACTTGTACTCGATGGTAAACACCCATTTACAACCAACTAACTTCTTTCCTCTAGGAAGATCAACTAACTCTAACGTATTATTTTTTTTCCAGCGCCATCATTTCCTCAATCATTATAGTCTTCCATTTGGGTTGTTTTAATGCTTCAGATACATTGCGATGAACAATGATAACAAACAAAGCCACAGAAAAAACACTAAACATTGGAGATAAGGAATTGTAAGACACAAAGTTTGACAAGGGATATTGTGTGTAGGACCTTACACCCTTCCTGCAGGCTATACGCTGGTTAACATCGTCAAGAAATTGAGAAGGGGAAAGTAAAGATGTGCGATCATTACCTGAATTAGGAATATGTTTTGAATTCGACTTTTGGAGAGGGTTATGAAAAGTTAAGTCATGTATACCTCTTTCTTGCTCCCCATGTTTTTTCTTCTCGTGTACACTTTTAACTCTGACTCTCCATTGTTCCCAACACCCTCTTGTCCATCAAAATGATATGAAGGGACAGGAATGGGAACAGGCAAGGGCAGCTCTTTATCACCAAATACCTACTCCCCCTGAAGAGATGTTCCTCTTGAAGCAAAGAACGGAACAAATTCAAAAAATGTGACACCACGAGACACAAAAAAACAACGAGAGGGCGGATGGAAACATTTATACCCTTTATGATTAACCCCATAACCCAAAAAAACACATTTAAGTACCTTTGGATCCAATTTGGTACAATCAGGTTTAGGAACAAGGACATAACACACACAACCAAAGGTTTGCGAAGGTAAGGGAAATAAGGGTGAGTCAGGTACAAGAATCTCCAGAGGGGACTTATGAGAGAGGACACGTGCAGGCATCATATTCATGAGGTAGACTACAGTAAGAATAGATCAAACCAAAAAGTCTTAAGACACATTCATGGTGAACATGATAGTGCGTGCAATTTCCAATAAATGGTGATTCTTCTGTTTAGTTACCCCATTCTGTTCAGGAGTGTCTAGACATGTGGTCTGGTGAACAATTTCAGGCTCATCAAGAAATGAAGAAAAATCACGGGAAATGTACTCCCCACCATCATCAGATGTAAGAATTTGAATTTGTGTATTATATTAGGTAAAAACCATAAAGTGAAAGGATTTAAATCCCACAAACACATCACTCTTATGTTTTAATAAGTATACCCAAGTAGACCGAGAACAATCTTCCACAAATGTTACAAAAAATCTAAAACCAGATAGAGGAGTAGTAGGAGGTGGACCCCATACATCAGAATGCACAAGATGACATAGGAGGAAACTTTTATTTTTATTACTGATTGGATAAACCGATCTACAATGTTTAGCCAATTAGCAAGGTTCACATAAAAATTTGAAATTGGAAATGGACAAGTGGGAAAACATTTTTCTTAAAACAGAAAAAGATAAATGACCCAAGCGGCAATGCCAAGCAAGCAACACATATGATCCAGAAGAAACATCTTTCTTTAGTGCAGGCGAAGCTATTAGTAACTGTGAATCGAAGAGATATAGACCATCATTCTTATGGCCCAAACCAATCATCTTCCTTGTCACCACGTCCCAAAACACAAAATGAGATGGAAAGAAAATAACACAATAGTTAAGGCTTTTGGTAATGTGACTAATAGATAGAAGATTTAAAGTGAAGTTAGGAGCATGCAAGACGGATGATAGTTGTAAATTAGAAGGGGCAGGAATGTTCCCTTGGCCAGCAATAGAGGAAAGAGATCCATCTGCTATACGAACCTTGTCTCTATCTAAACAAGTCTGATGAGAGGTGAAGAGGGAGAACATACCAGTCATATGGTGAAAGGCTCCTAAATCTATAATTCAGGAGCAAGGAGGACAGGAAGTAGATGCAGACAAGGCTAATGTAGATGTACCTAAATAGGCAAATGATGATGTGGGCCTACTGGAAAAGTGGTCAAGTTGAGAAACAAATTGGTGGAATGTCTCAATCTCATCTCTCACGAGACTACTCTCTGTGGAAACTGAGAGCATAGAAGTGGATGAAATGGGTACCATCTCCGTGTTGGTAGAAAAATCTGAGTTGGCAGTCATACGGTTACCACCAAACCGGCCACCTCCCCTACCCTACCACTACCTGATTCTCCACATTGAAAACCGCGAGTGCGTAAATCATGTGGTCACCCATAAATTTCCCAACACTATTCTTTAGTATGTCTATACCGACCACAGTGCTCACATTTAAGTTTGTTCCATCCTCATAAGAAGGCATTGATGTTCCACCATGACCACACCATGAATTTTCACCTTTGCCTCTTTTGATGGATGTGGAAATAAGTGCAAAATTTTCAAATATAGGAGGTAAATTCATCACTCCTTGATGCCTTTTGTCTTTATGAACATGGGCATATACTTCATTCAGTGAGGATAAGGGATCTTTGGCAAGAATAAGACCTCGAACTTGCTCGAACTCTGAGTTGAGACCGATTAAAAACTCAAATATCTGGATATTTTTTACATGCTTCTTGTATTCAATCATGTCCTTCACACACATGGGACGATAGGTGATATAGTGTTCCAATTCATCTCACATCTTTCACAAGGAGGCATAATAGATAGTAAGTGGCCTACCATTTTGTTTGAATTGAGATATTCGTTGGTGTTAATCATACACTTTGGTTGTGTGGTCAAGTTTAGAACAAGATTTGGCCAAGGCATCCCAAATCTGATATTCGGTCTCCAAGAACAGATAATGATTGCTAATTTCTGACTTCATAGAACTGAATAACTAGCCATTCACCATAGCATTCTCAATTTTCCATCTCCTATATTTAGGGTCTTTCTTATCTGGTTTCTCAACCTCTCCCATGAGATAATCTTCTTTATCTTTGTCTTCAATGTAAATGAGAACCAACTTAGACCAGGTCAAGTAATTGTAATCATCAAACTTGACAGTGATAATTTGATGTGTAGTCAACTCCCCAGCAACCTGAAAGGTTTCGATGTCCTTTGTGCTAGTCTCACCTACAGGAGGGTTTGATTTCTAATGGTCTTCAGCCATATCCAACAACAGCCACAAACGCAAAGAATAAATATGTGAGAGCAGTAGAACAGCAAACACTCAATACCATACGAACAGGAGAGAGCTCAAAAAATCTGACGTCAGCCCCTTGTAAACACGTTAATCACCAAAAAAAATTGTCAGAGACTCCACATTTTACTCACAGGCCTTTAGATATAACCATGGTTCATGCCAAGCATCAACAACCCATAAATGTGTAAGATCTCTACACAGTACTTAAAAATAAAAATAAAATCGTGTGGAGAGAGAAAAATTGGGCCTGGCGGCAACCTAGGAGCAGTGATTTGCTCACTGCGAAGTCAAAACACATCCATTCGTCAAGAAACTTGATCTGTTAGCTTCCTGCATCCTTGGGGATACAAATTGAACCAAAACTCCCTCTAAAAAACCGCTTGATTGATTGAAAATCCCTGAAATCAAAATTGTGACCTCTTTCAGAAAAAAAAAAAAATTGAAAATTGGAAAGAAAAACCTAGTTGCTAATTCCGATTGCAACTAATATTAATACCAAAAATCTTCAAAAATCATGGTTTCTCAAATACAGGACAGAACTCCCATTCATGGAGATGTCCATACGGCTATTGACGTCAGCCCTAAGACTGCTGATGTCAACAGTGAGGTGCAGCTAGTCTCCTAGTCACTTTTCCTTGCTCTGAAACCTACTCTGATACCAACTTAACTTTGTGTTAGCCTGAGTAAGAAGGAATTAAAGAAGATAGAGAAAGAGAGTATAGAAGAAGAGGGGAAGAACGTAGGTTGTTTTGGAGGAAAGTATTCATATGAGTTAGGGTAACTCATATGATAACTCTTTATTTATATTCTATTTATTAGTAGACAGAATACAATGGTATATAAACTCAGGCTATACATGACTAAAATACCCTCGTTATGTGTCCATGTATTTGCTACCATATACTCTAACATTATAAGCACCTTAGGATATTTAGAAAACAAAAATACTGACAAAAGGGAAAAAATTAGATTTGACCATAGTACAACATTCCACATCCTATTAGGGTCGATTTCACATGTATTAGTTTCTTAATATGGGAAATTATTTGATCTCATGAGATGAGATAGGTGGTCCTTAGGTAACATAGTAGGATGTCAAAAACATTAAAATGTGTAGAGAAATCTGATAATCCAATTTTGTAGACCTGAAACTTTACAGCTATGGGTGATGTTGGGTACATCACTTATAGGGTTACTACATGTAGAGTTTCTATATGACGGAGTGATGTAATCTCGGTCACTGGAGTGAGACTCTAAGCTTGCAT
>JAOXJP010233324.1:0-10334 GCA_025762735.1 Platanus orientalis | reverse complement strand
ATTTTAAATTTTTTATCTGTTGACTTTTTCACTTAGAAATATAAATTGATTGATTTTGTTGTTTGGTGTTGGTTGCTGAACCTGATGAAAAAAGCAGGGGTCCATTGCCTATGTGAATGGGTCTCTTGTAAACTTCAGGGAAATTACTTGCATTGTTATTGGGTGAACCACTACAGGTATTTCTTTTGCGGGTGCATTTGGAAGGAGAGAAAAACACTTTTAACTCAAGAACTGGCTATTGGATGAGTAAATAAACACTCAATTTTCTGGGCCTATCTTATCTACACATCCCATAGAGCATTTATATAGTTTTTGGTTTTGTGAGTACTTGTAGCCACCTTCTTGACTTCGGCCCTCTCTTTGTAAATCTCACTGCCTTGATATATATATGGTGACTGGTAAACATTCCATGCCAGCTCTATTTCTAACATGCTTAGCAAATTAATTGCACTGTCTGGACTGTGATGATTTCCCTTCTTTATTTCATCCTCAGGTTTCCAGCTGGAGGGATTTTATGAAGATAGGAAAGAAAGTGAAGATACATATTTAGTTGTTTTTATAATGTTTTATGTGATTTGAAAGCAGATAGGAGGTGACCTGAATGTGGATCGTGATTTGTTTTTTAAAGTCAGTTTTTGGCCCTTTGGCATATTAACTTCTAGGTTTTTTTTCCAAATCAAGTGATACAATGGTTTATAGGAAGTTACCACCCTTCACCAACTAAACATTTGACAAGATGCTTGAGAAAGGATGTTTTTATGATATCTTTAGTTAAGAAAGAGTAAAAGCAAAGTTGGTACATAAACATAAACTACACTGTGTTTTTTTTTCTTCTATTTAAACAAACTTTAGACAGAGTTTTAAAAATGCTGTCTAAAGTACTATAGTTTTTTTTTCTTCTAAAGTTTGACACTATAGGCAGTGTTTTAACTTTAGCCAACGTTTTTAAAACGCTGGCTATACTATCATTTTTTGTTGCAAGCGCTTTTAAAACACTGGCAAACTATAGACAGTGTTTTTTAAATGTTGGCAAAGGTCATTTTTGTTATCGTGAGTGATGAGGCAATCTTCCTTGGATACTCCACAAGAAGTGAGGCCTATATGGTCTACAACAAAAGAACTCTAACCATGGAAAAATCCATCAATATTTTCATTGATGATCATGAGAGAAAACTAAACGAAGAGGATGGCTTGCCACTACCTTCCACATGTGAAGAGGGATTTGTGGAAGCCTCCTTCTCTCATCATGCTTTTGTGGAGAATGAAGATGAAGTTAAACCTTATCCTAAGGACTCTAGAATCACTAGTGGACTCTCACCTTCAGGCATCATTGGTGATCCACGTGAAGGAGTTAGAACTTATAGGAAACTTGAAAATATAATTAGTCATTTGTGTTTCACTTCTACAGTTGAACCTAAGAAAGTGAAAGAGACACTTGAGGACCCGGATTGGATCAATTCCATGCAAGAAGAACTAAACCAATTCAAGAGAAATGATGTATGATATTTCACAGAAAGGCCTATGGATAAAAATGTTATTACCAAGTGGATTTTCAAGAACAAAGATAATGAACATGAAACCGTGACAAGGAACATGGCTAGACTTGTTGCCAAGGTATATACTCAAATAGAAGAGATAGATTTCAAGGAAACCTTTGCTCCAGTAGCAAGGTTGGAATCCATTAGGATTCTACTATCCATTGCGTTCTTCTTGAAGTTCAGGCTATACCAAATAGATGTCAAGAGCGCATTCCTATATAGAATTCTTCAAGAAGAAGTCTATGTTGAAAAACCCCATAGATTTGAAGATCTCTACATGCCCAACTATGTATATAGACTCAAGAAGGCTCTCTATGGCCTCAAGCAAGCTCCTAGAGCCAAGTATGAACGACTAACCGGGTTCCTTCTTAAACACCACTTTGATAAGGGGAGTGTAGACAAGACTCTCTTTATCAAAAAGGAGCATGGGAACATACTCATTATTCCAATTTATGTGGGTGACATTATATTTGGGTCCACAACTGACGAAATGTCACATGGATTTACACATACAATAAAATCCGAATTTGAAATGAGTATGGAAGGAGAACTTAAGTTTTTCCTTGGGTTTCAAATAAAACAAACTTCAAATTACATATTTTTATGTCAAACAAAGTTTGTTAAAGACCTTGTGTTTAAGTTTAGATTGCAAGAATCCAAGCCCGCGAATACCCCGATTAGCACAAGTGATAAGTTCACTAAGGATTTGAGGGTGTTGATGTTAATCCCACCATGTATAGAAGTATCATTGGTAGTTTGCTCTACTTAACCACAAGCCAGCCAGATGTTGCATTTAGTGTGCGTGCTTGTGCAAGATGCCAAGCTGCCCTAAAGGAATCACACCTTAAGGCCGCAAAAAGAATTATTCGATATGTTCATGGCATATTGGATTTTAGCCTATGGTATCCTTTTGACACAACATTGGAGATAGTCAAATATTCTATTGCAGATTAGGCCGGAGATGTTGAGGATAGAAAGAGTACTAATGGTGAATGTTTTTACATCAGGAATAGTCTAGTCTCTTAGCATAGCAATAAGAAAACTTTTATCTCATTCTTTATAGCAGAAGCCAAGTACATTTTCGCAAGGAGTGGGTATACTCAACTCCTATGGATGAAACAAATGATCAAGGACTATGAAATTAGTCAATCCACTATGAGTCTCTTTACAGACAATAAAAGTGCTATTGACATTTCAAAAAATCTAGTCCAACATTCACGAACGAAGCACATTGATATCCGTCACTTCATTCGTCAATTAGTGGAAGAAAAATTTGTATCCTTAGATTATGTTAAAACTGAGGACCAACTGGCCAACATATTTACCAAGCGTCTTGACTTCAAGTGCTTTGAATATCTCAAAGGAGCTATTGGTATGTGCTTAGTGCGATAGCGTAATTATTTAATTCTAGGTTCTACTTCCTAGACATTTCAGGCACCTAACATCCTCCCAAGCCAGCCTTCTTTCAAAAAATGATGAAAGAGAAGGCCCATAACACTTTGATCCATGAGGACTCACCATACTAGGTGAGTGCTTGCCCATAGGGGTCCCAAGTGCTCGCGTGTCGAGGCAAGCACTTGCCCTGCGAAGTAGACAAAACATAAAACCCCAAGTCGTTAGGGTTTTTCGTTCATTTCTCTTCCTCTCTTGTTTTGTCCCTTAATCTCCTCATCTTCCTCTTCTTAGGTTTTGGTTCTCCTCCCTTCTCTATTCCTCAAGATGCCACGTCAATCATATCACCCAAACAAAAGGAAAAGTGTTGCATTGTCCAGTTAAGCCACACCTCCAAGGGCACCTCTTGCACCTTCGATGACTGAAGTCCCTCCTTAGCCCATGTCTCCTTCAGCCCCTACATAACCAAGCACCGAGCCACGTCCCTAATCTCGTGCTCTCTAGCCTTGGTTCTATGATGATCATGCCGTTGGGAAATACTGTACTCTGATCTATGATCATCCCCTAATCCTTGAATGTTATGTGGCTTAAGATATTCTTGAACAGATAGGGATGTTTAGCAAGTTTAAACACCATGGTTGGATTCGTTTCACTTGTTTCACTAGGAAAGCTCACCAAGAAATTGTTCGCCTCTTTTATGCGAATATGCATCATCGTAGCTATGAGCAAGTCTAATTCATATTTGGCAAGCCTATTGCACTAACTCCTTCCAGTCTTGCTGAGATCATTGGCATAGGTTGTTTGGAATCCGCAATGAACTACCCAATTCATGAGGATACATTGGAGGGTATAAATGAGGAACTCATGCTTTGTCTAACTAGGAAGAAACTTGCTAGATGGCTCACCATTACTTCCACATCCCTCTCTGAGCCTGTACGAATCCTCAATTAGATCTTCTCACACTCTATGTTACTGACCAATCACAACATTCTTATCGGCCCTAAGATGCCATACTTACTTGATGGTCTTCTTCGCAATGAGGAGCTTGATATTCCTTGCATCATCATCCATGAGATGAGTAATGAAGGTGAGCGCAAAAATTCCTTCGTAGCACTACCTTTTGGGATTCTCATCATGCACATCCTTGATTTGCTCAACATCCAGTTATCTCCTCACAATTATCAGGCTCCCATGGGTCCAATTAATGAAACAATGTGAAGCACATGAATTAGGGTACTGCTCGCACGTCCCATCCTAAGACATCTGCCATGTCTGCCAATGCCATGATGCGTACTATCCTTGCTGCTACTTGCCATGTTTGGTTGGTTTGAAGAAGATGGAGCTTTATGCTATGATCAATCACCAAGACAATCATACCCTAGCCTAGAGCATGCAAGCTCTTGGTACAAATGTTGTCCTCAATGATGAGCCCATATCTCCGCTTCCTAAATTTCATTTTGGTTATAGTGATCTGGAGGATGATCATGATGGTGTTGGTGGCGGTCATCCTATCCTCGATGCATAGCCGTACTTAGGTGGATAGGGATCTTATGATAGGCTAGTTCTTTTGCTTGGAACGTTCTTTTGTAACTAAGGGATTCTCATTCTGTTACTATTTTGTACTTCATAATCCCTTCTAATCCACTGATGTACTTTGAATATCTAATGCAATCAATCTTTTTGGTCTTACTTGTGTTGTGTACTCTATGACATGTGAACTCTATGTCTTCTTGCTTGTTTGCTACTGAGTTCTCTTTCATGTCACTTTCATGTCAAAAAGGGGGAGAGTCCTATATTATATGCCTATATGCCCATATGAATGTGCCTATGCCATGGGGAAGCTATATTTTCTTTATATGGATGAGATAGAGGGAGCTATGTTTTCTTTATATGCATTAGATAGAGGGAGCTAAGTTGTCTTTATATGCATAAGATAGGGGGAGCTAAGTTTTCTTTATATGCATAAGATAGGGGGAGCTAAATTCTATGCCATGGACCTTGTATGCATAAGAGGAGTTGATGTAATGCCCTGCTTCGTAGTAAAAGGGTAAAACTATAATTTTATCCCTATAATGGTAAAACTGTCCTTTCACATATTTAAACAGACCATAGAGTGGTTTAGGAACCCATTGGACCAAGCTAGAAGTGTAAGACCCAAGTTGGACCTCAAACCTATCATGTTCGAAAGTTATTCTAATTTCACATTTAGGGTACATTCACGGGCCCACTCACATAAATCCCAAGAGACTTGGAGATCATGCCATACCTTTATGGAAAGATCTTGAAGTCTAGTTTCCAACCCAATAAATAGCAATCAATTTTGAGTTTTCTAGAGAAAGTTAAGAGCATTTTAGTGTGAGGGCTAAAAGTTGAGAAAACCTATTTGGATATATCCAAACTTACTGGTTCGATACACGATCGAACCAAACACTCTTGGGTCTCAGAAAATTGTTCAAATAGTGTTGGATCGATCTAGATTACGATTTTTTGAGGAAAAATAGATTCTTTTTCATTTTGGGGAGTCTGGGACCCTCCCAACTTGACCCAAAACCCTAATAACCTCTTTTTCATCAAAATAGAAAGAGTTAGGGAGACTAAGGAAGTTTTAGAAGAAGAAAGAGTTTTTCTCCAATTGGGTAAGTTCCATTCCAACTTGAAAATTCTTCTAGATTAGTTTGTTTTTCTACTAGAACTTCATAGTTTCATACTTTTAATGTTAGAACTATAACTATTTTACAGAGCAAAGTGTGAATAGAGGTTAAAGTGAAGGTTTCTTGCTTGGAGACCTTGGATTTGAACTTTGGTAATAATATCTAGCTTACTATGGATTTGATGATATATATCCCTCTTTGATCTTTGGAGTTTGTATGTAAATCTTTTGAAAATCTCTAAAATGTTTGGAAATCGTGATCTAACTCTTTAAACTTTGGACCTAAGCTTCTTTAGTAAGTAAATCTATCTTTCTATAGTTGATTTGATGTAACTTCATCTTTGAATTCTTTTGATCCTAGTGTTTTGGTTATGAAAACTCATTGAAATCTTTGAAAACACGTGAAATCATTGAATCTAAGCTTCTTGTAAATAAATCTTGCATGCTATGCATGATGTGGTGTAAATCCTCTTTGAACTTCTTTGATCTTTATGGGAACTCTTTAAAATCTCTAAAAATATGTGGAAATCCAGGCTCTAAGCCCTTGAGCCTTGTGCTTACTAGAATCTAAGCCTCTCTAGTAAGTAGATCTTGCTTACTATGGGTGATTTGAGGTGAATCTCTCTTATGACTTTAGATTATGTGATGTTATACATGGACTTCTCTAAGATTGTTGAAATTATTTGAATTCAATTCTTTGAAATATGTTAGATCTACTATTTTCATCTTATTTAGTAAGTTTACATGCTCATTATGCTTGGAATGACTCTTTTCTCATTAGAATCTCTAAAAATTCTGTAGACCTATGCTTGAGACCTTTGGATCTTATTTGTTCTTTAGATTTATACATATTTTGTGAAAGATTATTGATCTTAGAGATTCCAATGAGAAAAGAGTCATTCCAAGGTAAGTTGATTTGATGTGAAATCCGAACTTACCTCATGTGAATCTTTAAAAATTTGTGTGAAGTTGTGAATCCTTCAAGATCCATTGTAATTATGATCAATTCAAAAGGTAATCATGTCTTGCTTTTTGTGTAGAACACTAGAAGTGATATTAGCTAATCTCTATGATTCAATTCATTAGAATACATGTGAACTTTTGAATTTCTGTGAAAATATATTGAACTCATTGAATCTATTAAACTCTATGCCTCCTATGTGATTATGTGAACCATGTGAACCTTTGAATCCTATTATATGTTTGAATCATTAACTCTATGAGATATCTTAGTGAATCATTGTGACTCTAAAATTATAAATATCGAATTATACACTAACATTAAATCTAAGTGAACCATGTACCCTTAAAATGATTGATTTATAGAAATGTGATGTTTACGAATGCTTTACACATACTATAGAAATAATTCTGATTATTGAAATCATGTGGACCTTTGGACTAATTGATCTGAACCGCTTTTTGGACTTTAAATATATGAGATATGTGAGTCCTACTCATAGGGCGGTATGTGAGCACTCAAAGATATGTGAGCCCCACTTGTAAGTTCATATGCGAGCACTCAAAGATATGTGAATCCCACTCGTAGGGCTATATGCAAGCACTCAGAGAAATGTGAGCCTCACTCGTAGGGCTATATGTGAGAACTCAAAGATATGTGAACCCCACTTGTAAGGTTAAATGCGAGCACTCAGAGATATGTAAAACTACGTGAACTTTCAAACTTATTGATGTGAACCCTTTTGGACTTTGAGCCTTTTGATCATGTGGGCCTTGACACCGAGCTAAGTGTGTCCTTTCGACCTTTTGGATATTGAACTTTGGACTCATTCGAATATTGAACCTTGTGAATTCCGAATGCTTTGAACGTCGAACTCATAACAATTTAAATCTTTGAACTCTGAATATTGAATATCTAAATATTGTGAACCATATGGATTCTGAAAACTTTGAACATCAAACTTTAAACACTCCAAAATCATAGAACATTGGGTCTCTCAAGACTGACATATGTCATCAAGTTTGTGAGCTTCAACCTTTGCATTGAATTATTATTTGAACTTAGACCTTTGTACTGAACCACTGGCTTCTATCTGACATGTGACTATTGACATTTTTGTACTAGCATGATTATGGTTACTACTTTGATACATGTTTAGCCTTGTATCGACCTTTGGGCATGCTAGTATTCAGATGTGTGTTTTACTTCAGATTATTTATAGTTTGCTAAATTTCTTATAGGTTGGAACTAATGCAGCCATTTATTTTTCAGATTGACTATCATTGCAGGTCCTCCATTTTAGGGACTTGTTATGACATCCACAAGTTTCTTTCGTCTTTTTTATCCTTTATTTGGACATATTTTGGGATCCCCCCTTTGTATTAGAATCATATTTTTATACTAGTAAATGTTTTCTCTTTGTATATTTGGGTGAGAGGGCACCCTAGTGATATCTCTTAGTGGATACTTTGGACTATGATCTTAGTGGATTTTGGTTTATGCTTCCACATTTTTATCGAACTAAATGTGTACGGTTATTTATTATTTGACACGGTTTTGCAAACTATTGAAATGTGTTTACTAGATTTAGTGGACTAAAAAAAATCAAATGAGAACATGTGGACTATATTGGATCTTACTTGTGGTCTTATGATTTGGGCTAATTTCTATGTGGATTATTGGGTTTGTGAATAGTAATGAATCCAAATTTGAGGCTTTACGAATCCATATCTGAATCTGGGTTTGGGGGTGTTACAGGATGGTATCAGAGCAGCTAGGTTTGGATTTTGCAGATTTTAGGTCAACTAAAAGTTTAGATTTTATAGACTTAAGTCATAAATACAGTTTGGAGTGTCTACAGATTTAAAATTTTGTAGACTATATTTAATAAGTGATTTTGTGAACATTTGGAGTTAAAGATAGATAAAGTAGAAAACAATGGTGTTAATGTAAATTTTCAATTTCATGATTTGTAAAATACATGGAGTGGTAGATTAGGCATAGCATGAGTACATTTCATATCTTAGTCATGTCTGTAATCATCAAGTGATTTGTTTCCGAAAAGGAAGACAAGTTTCAAGCACTTGAAGCCGATGATGGATCCATTCCCAAGTTGCCAAGGTTCGAAAACTTGAAGACCCAAGGTTCATCAAGCTCAAGAAAGATTTGTAAAGGTATATATCATGATAGTCATAGGCTAGAAAGAACAAAAGACCTTTGCATAACACTATGGACCAACACATGCCACCTACATAGGTTCCCAAGTGTGTAAGAGTAGGTTCAAGGCTCAATGGTAGAAAAACAGGGGAATAGGATTGATCTGGATGGTGTCAGATCAATCTACACATAACAGATCGACTCGCTACTTACTAGATCAATTCAAAAAGGCTCAGGTGTCTTAGACTGAGACACGGATCAATCTGGGCATGCTGGATTGATCCGTGTGGATCAATCCAACATAGCCAGATCGATCTACCATTACAGAAATTCAAAAAATAAAACAAATCAACACCTGCAATTTTTTGACCATTGGAATAAATTCCATGTCAAGGGTGCATGACTGTGCTCATCCCTTATAAGTATAAGAAAAGTTCAAATGAGCTCTCTAACACTTAAGAACACACAAAATCACATTGAACAAAAAAAGAAGAGATAGCTAAGGAATTTACACCTCTCAACTACCAAAGGCTCACTATGGACATCGGCGTTCGGGAGGAGTTTAGATTCCCCCGCCCACCCATGGTTTTCAAGCCCACTCTTCGGTGAGTGATGCCGGTGCATGAAAGGTTGCTAACCCTTTTATAGGAGGGTTAGGCTTTTCTGGGAGCAGCCACGACTCAAGCGTTGTCTCCCAGGTAAAGTTCGAGTATCTGATACGCTTGGAGATCACAAGCATATAGTCAACTTTACTATAATTATTAAGAAAGTTGAAAGAGGCATTTGTAGTGAAGATATCCTTAGATTATGTCTATGGAATGGATTAGTTTGAAGTTGGGTTTTATTTAACGTTCACAGGTCTAACACCTGAAATTCATCCTTATGCCTGAAAATAGGACCCATAGAGGTGCCTAAGCATATTGATGAATTTCAATATGTCAATTGCCTAAGCTTTAGAGAAGGTCAGGGTTCACTGGGGTGGGTCCCAGATCTCAATGCCTAAATTTCTCCAATACCTATATTTCTTGTCAATGCCTGAATTTAAACAGATTAAAAATCAGGCGTTGGGTTTGGATAGTCTATACTCTGGAGGGCATATCTCTCTCCACAAAATTCTAAATTAAGCGTGGTCGATTAATTTGGAAATCTAAGAGAGATATATTTCCAACCATATATGATAAGCCTATACTTTTGCCTATTTTTCAAACTAACTCCTATTTGTGCTGTCAATGCCTGTTTTTTAACAGATTAAAAAACAGGCGTTGGGTTTGGATAATCTGTAGTCTGGAGGGCATCTCTCTCTATAAAATTCTGATTTGAGTGTGGTTGGTTAATTTAGAAAGTTGAGAGAGAGATATTTCCAACCATATATGATAAGCCTATACTTGTCTAATGCTTATTTTTCAAACGGACACCTATTTGTGCTACCAACGCTTATTTTTTTAACAGATTAAAAACAGGCTTTGGGTTTGGATAGTCTGTACTCCAGAGGGCCTCTCTCCAAAAAATTATGATTCGAGTGTGGTTGGTCAATTTGGAAATCTGAGAGAGAGATATTTTCAATCATATATAATAAGCCTATGTTTGTCTAATGCCTATTTTTTAAACTGACGCTTATTTTTTAACATATTAAAAA
>JAOXJP010233323.1:0-10334 GCA_025762735.1 Platanus orientalis | reverse complement strand
ACACTTGTATACTTGCAAGTAAAGCTACCTTGGATTTTTGGTTCATTAAGTTGGATCATTAGTCTAGGTGTAACAGATAGAAAACATTTAATGTTGCAAACAAAACTCTTTGAGCATGCACACATTGTTTGCTCATTTTCTTTTCAAATAAGTCTAGGAACAATTAGGAAAGCATGTTCACACTATGCACACATTACAAGGCATACTTGAATTGCATGTCCTACCGGGTAATGCTGGATCCTAATAGGAGAGGTCAGATGCGGAAGTCATGGTTACTACGTTTTCCATGGCCAAGCGAAAATCCCCAACTGAAGCCACCAACCTACGACTTAGGCCAGAAATGGATTAATGAGGTTTGAAAGCATGGGAGACCTAAGCCTAGTTTATTGAACTAAACTACATGCATTAGACATAAACTTGGTTAGTTCTATTAGGACACTAACTTAGTGTATCATTGGATGTTTGAGTCGGAGAGAACTCTATCTCTCTATTTGTGTAGATGATCTAAGTTTGATTTTTACATGACATGTTGAGGAATTAAATGACATAAGATTTAGGAACAAATATGTAGTTACCTAACTAGATATTTGTAGAACACTTAAACCCCTAAGTCTAACCCATCTCCAAATTAATTAAAGTGCCCTTTTACTCGTAGGAAATGATGCCTAGGAATGTCCACTTGACACTGCATAGAGTATGTACCCCAAAATTCTCTCAGCTATTAGAAATCATGCCACAAAGGGATAGGAAGTGGTGGGCTTACCACATCCGGTTAGGAGACACGCTTCACTTAGTAGATGTACCACTAGATTGGCCCATGCTCGAGGCTGCTACATCATTCTGGGATCTGGAAGACTGAATATTTTGGTTTGGATCATGTGAGCTATGTCCCACGCTTGAAGAGTTGGAAGCATTTCTTGATCTCCCTCTAAGCAAGGGCATGCCTGCAGCCATACCAATACTTAAGCCAGCCTACTCAGAGGATCTCACAAAATATTTGGTGATACACAAAAGCAACCTTGAAAGAAAACCTAAGGAAGGATATGTCTCTTGTACTTTGGATTTTCTCATAAAAAGGGGATGGCGAGGGGCAGGAGACTTTGAGAACACCCAAAAATATTGACTATTCACCCTTGCTATAGTAGGACAACCCCTATTATGTCGTAGTCCACACAATGTTGAAGGAGTCATGAGTAGTATCTTAAATCAACATATGGATAGGAAGACAATAGCACCAATGATATTGACAGAAGTCCTTCTTAGTTTGACGCATTGTGCATAGCAAGGGAAAGGTCGTTTCAATGGGTCCCCAGCTTTCTTACAAGCCTAGTTAAGGGAACATTTGCCTCAGATCTCTTCCATTCATTGGGCCCTTTCATATGGAGACAAACCTCTCGAAGCTTATGCTGACAACTGCCGAAAGCATGTTGGGAAGTCTGTCGAAGAATATCAACTACTCATGAGGGACTTAATACCCAGACAAGTCTCATGGTATAGAGAGTGGTGTCAACCTCACACACCTATGCTATGCATACCCGAATGAAGATACTTGATTCTTACGGGTTTGTATGCATCTATGCCATATGTCCCACTATGGGTGCTTCGTTAATTCTCATATAAATAGGTGGTGCCAGGGAGGTTCTTAGGATACATGGACGTATATTCATTTAACACGGCTACCAAACCTGACACATACAAAATTCTGCAAGAACTTTGGATAGGGGGCACTCACGAAGGCATAGACCTAGAGATTGTAGAACACAACCAAGTCACTAGTGATTACAAGGCATGGTTCAACTGTCTTTATGGTGGAACCATAGTGGGAGATGAGTAAGTAGGATCCCTAAAAAGAGAAAATTGTAAGGGGATACTTCCCAGAAAATCTTCACATCTATGAAAGAAGATCCAAAATCTATGAAAGAAATGAAATAATTACGACAGAGCTTGTTAGAAGAAATTTCACGACGTCAAGGCTTGCAACAAGAATTAGCAGTAGAGGTAGATCTGTGCATAGAAGCTAAGATTGAGAGAGACAATCTTTGACTTAGAAATGAAACAATAGAAGCAAACTTGACAAAACTCCAATTAGATAAGAAAGATTCAGAAGACATTGAAGATAGTCTCCGCCAGGAAAATGTTAGAGCTCAGAGACTTCATGCCCATGAAATAACTCATTGAGATCGATGGATCATAAGCTTGGGTCAATAGCTAGTCAACCTAGGATAGACACCTTGCCCACCACCATTGCCATAGCAAAGCATGTCATTTGATGTGTCAATTTTGTTATTATATTTTGCTTGGAATCTAAGAATGTGGAATTTAAAAAGCTTATCAATGAAAGTTCTATGTTTTGGTGTATAAGATTTTATGACTATAAATACTACTTTCCAAAATACACCTAACAAAAATCAATTTCTAGCCTTCATTATAAAGTGGCTGACAAAAAGAAAGCAGATTCAGAGAAGCCCTTACCTGTTAAGATCAATGACTAGAAATGAGACTTTTACCCTTAAGGGCGTGTCATACAATCAGACAGCATCTCACTTGCCTGTACAACTAGATTATTTGAAGGACATATATGAGGCTATCACATTGGTCACTTAAGAAACAAGAATGGCATTAAGAATTGACCGTCATCATCTCACCCATCATCCACCCACCCCTCCACAAGCACACCACTTAAGCCCGCCTCATCTTTCTCATTCAAGACCATCATACCTTCACCCCCGCCACCTTGAACTCAAGTTTATCCCCAACATAGCTCCATTAATGCTACACCCATATTCAACTTCTCTACGGTTCCCCCGACCATGCCCGAATTCTTTCCTCCAGTTAGCCACACCCAACATAGGGAGCAACCCTTCACCTTCCAATTCCCTCCACCTTATAATGAAAGAGAAAAAGAAGCACAAAATTTCGTATTCCCTCCATGAACACCTCAGGCGCCCCCACAAAAAAATCCATCCTCTACAGGCACGGATGGTATGAGGGAAAAGATGGATAAAATATTAAGGTAAATGGAGAAGTTAAAAATAAGCCATTAGTTAGGGGTCACAGATTTTGATGATTTGTGCTACTATCCGGGGGGCGTCTTCCAGAAAAATTTCAACTCCCAGATTTTGTAAAGTATGATGGGAAGGGGTGCCCTCAGACTCACTTGAGGTTGTACTGTAATGATATGTTTCAGTTTGGGAAAGATGAAAGGCTTTTAGTGATGTTCTTCTCAAAAAGCTTGACTGGTAATGCACTCCAGTGGTATGTCACCCTAGATAGATCACAAGCTAGTTCATGGAGGGAACTGTTAGAGGCATTCTTAGCTCATTTCTGTTTCAACCTTGAACTTCAACCAAGGAAAGTGGATTTGGAAAGAATGAATCCAAAGGCGAGCGAAAGCATGAATGAGTATGATTATAGATGGTGATAGATGGGTTCAAATCTAAGAACCCCATCAGATGATGATGAGTTAATAGATGCCTTCATATGGATACTAGGCCTAGTATACTAGTACATGTTACTGGCCCAGACTCATGACAACTTTGCATCTGTGGCTCGTGCCACCGAAAATGTAGAAATGATGATTCGAGAAGGCATTATCATTGATAATCAGGCAAGTACCTCAAAGCACCCCTTTAAAAAGTCAGTTGCCAAAGACAAAGTGGGAGAGGTACAACTGATCAACCCACAAGCTTCCCTTCCTTCAATGTCATTTAATTCTACGGATCCCTCCCAACAACATCAGCCGTGACAATAGCAGCCACCACAGTTCCAACAACAGTAATCATACCAGTAGCAACAAGGCATCCAACATAACCTTTTAACTCAACCCCAACCAGAGAAAAGGAGAAAAGAGTTTACCCCATTGCCTTACTCCTACTCTCACATGCTAGATGGCTTAATCACCAGTGGGCATCTCCGCCCACTTCTCCCGCGTCCACCACCAAACCCACTCCTAAGGTTTTACAATCCTAATGAACATTGTGCCTATCATCAGGCACCGGGTCACACAACTAATAGGTGTTTTTAGTTGAGACATCACATCCAAAACCTGATTGACCAGGGAAAAATTATTTTCTGCCCCACCCAGGCTCAACCAGTTTCCACCCAGAATGACATCTTGCAAAACCCATTACCAAATCACCCACATACCGGGTCCAGATCTGTTAGTATGATTGACTCAGATCCTCTCCCTTTTGACCCTGCACAACTCATAGCTCAGAGAGGTGAAACGACAAGGATCCATTTATCTCAGGCAGCCATCCCTACCCCAGAAATTTGCACCATCATTCCTCCTGTATCACAGCCTTTAGTTATCTCCTCATTAGCCCAGCTCACTCTAAACTCTTCACCAGCCCCATCTCATTTACCTGCACCTACTTCACCATTTATCTTACATATCCCAGCCACAACACCTTTTACCCCAAATACGGTCCCTATCATGTTTCCATCCCCTCCCGCACTACCACTTGTCATCCCATACCTGACATAATTAGCAGAACCAACCACCCCATTTGTCATCCCATTTACACTCATGGACTACTAAGATATAAAGGCAGTACCCTTGGGATATGAAAAGGAACACTTGAGAGATGGAGCCAGTATAAAAATGGAAGTTAACCACCTCACCAGATCTTGCCATATTTTCAAGCTTGCTCATCTTAGAGCAGCTGAAGACTTAGCTGGGGAAGAGTACGAGAAGTAGGAGGCTGTAGAAGAAAAAAGGAAAAAAGAACGGAAAAAGAAGGTCAGGGAGGATAGAGAACAGGCAAAAGAGATTGAGCTTTTTGAGGGTTTGATACGTAAATCAAAATTCAATCTCAATGAGCAATTAAGTAAAATCCCTTCCCAAATTTTTGTCTTGGGACTCTTACTCTCATCAGAAGAGCACCAGAGGCAATTTTTTGGATCTTTGTGTGAATTCTCATGTTTGAGTGGACCTCCCTCTAGAAAAGCTGACTGAAATGGTGGGGCTAGTCATGACATAAAGACTCATATCGTTCTTCGATGATGAGTTGCCAAAAGAAGGAAGCAATCACAATAGAGCTCTCTACATTACTGTAAGTTATGGAGAAATCGATATCCCTCAAGTCTTGATTGATAATGGGTCAGGCCTGAACTTATGCACTATGACCTCGCTCCAAATTTTAGGCCATTCTGAGGCAGATTTACAGAGAAATGCTATGACAGTGAGCAGATTCAACCAGACTCAGAACCAAACATCAGGGGAAATTGACATAGACTTACTAATTGGGGCTCACATCTTCAAAGTACATTTTCAAGTGGTTAACATCCTGGCTTCATTCACTTTGCTATTAAGACGCCCTTGGCTCTACCAGGACAATGCTATACCATCTACCTTACACCAAAAGATTAAACTCATAGTGGAAGATGAGTTGGTCATCATCCCTGCCAGCAAGGAAATCAGAATTTGAGGGGGACAATGTGTGCTAGAGGTACAACACATGAAATCAAAGGCAAGATACTTCTCCTATCAATTTGAAGAGGTGAATACCTTAGAAAGGGTAAAGAAGATCAGAAAAAAGAAAAGAAGGTTAGCTCTAAAATTTAGAATGATGGCTCGCATGGGGTTTGATCCTAGAAAGGGGTTGGGTAAAAAGTAACAAGGGCGAAAAACACCAGTGAAGGGAATTAGGTCTACTCCATGGTTTCGGATAGGGTATACCATGAGGCCTGAGGAGGTTGTGATAAAGAAGAATCAAGAAATGATGAAGGCCATCATAAAATTCATCAAGGAAGGAAAGGAGCCGTTCCCACTCAAACCAACCATCATCTCCAAACCACTTTTCTTAGCTAGCCTTAACCCTCTTAACCTAGATTTAATGTCATCCCTTGGTGAGATTAGGGTCAATTATGTTACTTTGCCACCAACCATGGAGGATAGTTGCGAGACAAATGGAGCCGTTGATGAACCCATTGCAATCAAAGAACTCTTCAATGAAGAGTACATCAACGTGATCCCTAAGCCCGCTTCTGAAGGTCTGTCCCACCACGAGATTACTGAAGAGGAAGTAGTGATCATGAAAGACTAGGTCCGTTGAAGTCAATGCTAGAATTCAAAAGAAGTAATGTAAAAACAAAAAAAAACAAAAAACAAAAAACAAAAACAAAAACAAAAAACAAAAAAAAGATGAGAACTACGTAGGACCTGATCCTGCAAATCCCCTTCCCCATTTCATTCTGAAGTCTCAGGTACGTAGGCAACTTGGGAAGGTGACTCCAAGTTCGGTCCAAAAAATAATAATAATAATAACAAAGAATAAAAAAACAAAGAACAAAAAAACAAAAATGAGAACTACGTGGGATTTGATCCTGCAAATCCCCTTTCCCATTTCATTCCATAGTCTTAGGTACGTAGGCAACTTGGGAAGGTGACTCCAAGTTCGGTCCAAAAAAAATAAAAAAATAAAAAAAAACAAAACAAAAAAATATAAAAATGAGAACTATGTGGGACCTGATCTCGCAAATCCCCTTCCCCATTTCATTCCAAAACATTGGGTACGTAGGCAATTTAGGAAGTGACCCCAAATTCAGTCTCATAAATAAAACAAAAATAAAATTTTAATAGCTCTTTAATATCACTTTTATTTTCCAGTACAAGGAAAATGAAATAAACTTCGTAAACAATGGCGAAGACGAGGATGAACCGCCACCCCGGGAGATCTTGGATCAAGTCCAGCATCACGAAAAACGAAGCCACCCAACAGCTGATGACCTTGAGGAAGTAAATCTTGGTACTAAAGATGATCCAAAGCATATTAAGATTAGGGTCCCAAGCATGTCAAAGCTAGGACGATCCCTCATACACCTCCTCAAGAAGTATGTTGATGTCTTTGCTTGGTCATATGAGGATATGCTAGGGCTTGATACAGACCTAGTGGTCCATCACCTCCCTATATATCCAGAAGCCATACCGGTTAAGCAAAAGTTAAGGAGACAACATCCTGAATGGTTTATGAAGGTGAAGGAAGAGGTCGAAAAGCAATTGAAGGCTGGTTTCCTTACGGTAACATCATATCTAGAATGGTTAGCCAACATAGTGCCTATGCCAAAAAAGGACGGAAAAATGAGAATGTGTATTGATTTTCAGAATCTAAACAAGGCAAGCCCCAAGGATAATTTCTTATTGCCGCACATTGATGTCCCAGTGGATAATACATTAGGACATGAGATGATGTCATTTATGGATACATTCTTAGGATACAACCAAATCAAAATGGCACCTGAAGATATGGAAAAAATGTCATTCATTACTCCATGGGGCACTTTATGCTATAAGGTTATGCCGTTCAATCTTAAAAATGTAGGGGCAACATACCAAAGGGCAATGACCATGTTGTTCCATGATATGATCCACAAGGAAATGGAAGTGTACATCGATGATATGATCGTAAAATCCCAAAGGAAAGAAGATCACCTAGTAGATCTAAAAAAGCTATTTGACCAGCTGCGTAAATTCACATTGTGATTGAACCCTAAAAAATGCATATTTGGGGCATCAGCTAGAAAGCTATTAGGGTTCATCGTAAGCACAAGGGGCATCAAAGTTGATCTTGCAAAGTCTAAAGCAATCATTGATATGCTGCCACCTCAAATAGAGAAGGAAATTAAGTGATTTTTGGGAAAAATTCAATACATAAGTCGTTTCATCACATAATTAACCCCTATATGTAAGCCCATATTCAAGCTATTGCACAAAAATATGACCTCGATATGGAATGAAGAGTGCCATGAAGCTTTCGACAAAATCAAATCCTATCTGCTAAACCTTCCTGTTTTGGTACCTCCAATTCTTGGACAACCATTTCTTTTTATATTTAACTGTTCAGGAAGAGTCCATGGGTGTATGCTAGGACAATGTGATTGCCCAGGGAAGAAGGAACGAGCCATTTACTATCTCAGCAAAAAATTCCTGGATTACGAGATCAAGTACACACCTTTAGAGAAGACTTGTGTCACGCTTGTTTCGGCCACATAAAGACTTAGGCATTACTTCCTATCACATAGGGTCATCCTAATTTCCAGAATGGACCTGTCAAGTATCTGTTAGAGAAACCAGCAACAACAGGTAGGACTGCGTGATGGCTTATGATGCTTTCAGAGTTTAACATAACATATGTCACTCAAAAGTTCATTAAGGGTCAAGCCATTGTAGATTATTTGGCTTGCAATCCGTTGGATAAAAGCAGCCCTATGTGCTATGATTTCCCTGATGAGAAAGTGCTACGTTTAGAGGCCGAGATGATGAAATGTGGTTGATTGAAAATGTATTTTGATGGAGCATCCAATCAGGCAGGAAATGGAATTGGAGTGGTACGAATATCACCAACAGAAGATCATATTCTAATTGCCATCAAGTTATAGTTTAAATGTACCAACAACACGATAGAATATGAAGCGGGTATCGCTGGGCTCCGAGTAGCAATGGATATGGCCATCAAAGAGTTAGATGTATATGGGGATTCCTCAATCATCATTTACCAAGCTAGTGGGGTATGGTTTATCAAAGAACCAAGGTTTCGCCCCTACCATGCATGCCTAGAAAGATTAGCTCAAGAATTTGACCACATCACTTTTCATTACTTACCAAGGACAAGAAACCAATTTGTCGATGCATTGGCGACACTGGCCTCCATGATAGAGGTACCTAAAGGTGTAGGAATTCATCCGATTGAAGTTGAGCAAAGATCTGAGCAAGCATATTGCATGGAAATTGAGGCCACTTCAGCTGAAGCAGAACCATGGTATTTTGATATTAAGTAATATGTGGAAAGCCAAACATTTCCCCTTGAAGCAACAAGAAATGAAAGGCGGGCTATACAATGTTTGGCAGCACAGTTTATTATTTCAGGAGTTCTCTACAAGAAATCTCCAAATCAGGTGCTATTAAGATGCCTAGATGAGAAATAAGCAGTAGAAATTATCATGGAAGTTCACAATGGAGTTTGCAGACCACACATGAATGGGCACATGTTAGCAAAGAAGATCATTGGGATGGGCTACTATTGGTCTACCATGGAATCAAACTATTGTAAGCATGTTCAAAGATGCCATTTGAGCCAAATATTTGCTAGCAAAATCAATGTGCCTCCTATCAAGTTGCATAACCTTACTACACCATGTCCCTTTTCTATGTGGGGAATCGATGTGGTAGGGCCGATACCATGAAAAGCTTCCAATGGACATCAGTACATCATTGTGGCAATTGACTATTTCACTGAATGGGTGGAAGCTGCCTCATTGGCCCATGTAACCATAAAGAATATGACACGATTCATTCAAAGGGATATCATTTGCCGATATGGTGTTTCCAACGAGATCATCATTGATAATGGGTAAAATTTCGATGGAAAGGATGTGCAAGTACTTTGTGGAAAATTCCAAATAAAGCATCATTACTTATCCCCGTATCATCCTCAAATGAATGAAGCGCTAGAAGCAGCCAACAAAAATCTTGAAAGGACCCTCAAAAAGATGTATGAAGCATATGCTCACTGGCATGACATGTTGCCTTATGCCTTAGTGGCTTACCGTACCTTAATCAGAACCTCAACTGGGGCAACACCATATTCTCTAGTATACGGAATAGAAGCAGTTTTTCCTGTTGAGGTGAAGATCCTAAGCCTTCGAATTCTAGTCAGGTCCCAATTAGATGAAGCGGAATGGATTAAGACTAGGTTTGAACAATTAAACTTAATTGAAGAGCGAAGGCTAAAAGCTATTTGTCATGGTCACGCTTATCAAAGAAGAATGACTACAACATTTGCTAAAAGGGTGCAATTTAAAGAAGATGTTGCCACATTAGCAAGACCCTTGAGGGAAATTTAGGCCTAATTATGAAGGACCTTACATTTTAAGGAAATGACTCTTAGGAGGAGCACTTATATTGGGGCAAATGGATACTGAGGATCTTCCCAGACCAGTGAACATGGACCAAGTCAAGAAGTACTACACCTAAAACTAAAGTTATACCTGAAATTGATAACCACATCAATATGTAATGCAAAGTCTCAATGTTTCAATATATTTAAAAAAAAAAAAAACTTTAAAGTATTGAACTACATTTGACTTGATCCCAAAGCTGGGATACGTAGGCAACCTATAGCAGGTGCAGTCAAATCTATGAAAAACATGTGTCTTTATAAAGAAATAAAAATCTTTTCATAATGATTCAATTTGGTAAGCATTAAAATCAACGGATTTGGGGGTGTAATCCTGTTCATGCATAGACAAGTAATCGATTCATCACTATGTTAGGGCAACAACAGGGGCATGTGACAAAATTAGGAGCAAGTAGGATAGCAACAAACCAAATTGAA